>JAPMOQ010020855.1:5666819-5712554 GCA_026543055.1 Argiope trifasciata
ATATATATATATTACAAATCTACAAACAATTTTTCAATTTGCAATCAAATTACAATATATTTTAAAGTTTTAATTGGTAATAAATATAGTTTCAATTATTTAAAATATTTTTTCTCCGAAAATGGATCCATATAAATAAAAAATTCCTACCCACCATTTTTCGCCGGTATATTCCCGTTCCATTGCATTTTTAAAAACAGTTTCCGAAACATGGATAAATATTTATGCACTATATGCTATGAAATGTTTAATGCATTTCTTTGCTGTTTTCGAAACACCTTGGAAGTGAAATGATCAACAAAAATATATTTCATGGTTCCTTTTTTTATGAATGATGCCGTCAATTTGGAATTTATATTTTATAAGGTTATTTCCCAAAGGATAAAATGTATTTTCCAGGCAGAAAAGTCAAAAGAAAACGAAGGTTATACCAAACAGATCTAAGTTAACATTTTGATGGAGATTATCAGTTAAACTGAAACTAAAATGGAAAGAGATTTCCAATCCAAACAATTTATTATTTTTAAATTTAAAATAAATAATGAAAATTTTGATATGTAATAGACATCAAAACAGAAAATGTTCGACTTTGGAAATGTTTCATCATTTTTAAACCGTTTTATCTATGGTAAACATAATTTTTCTAAATAAGAGCAAATGAATAAAAATATGATAGAATTTGAGAATAATGAAATGAATTTCTTACAAAATATATCTATTACAAAATTAATTTAATATTTTTGGTTAAAGTAAGCTCATTTTTCTGTAATATATTTAACTACTCTTTATAAAACACTATAATAAGAAAAGAGTTAAGAAATCTATTACTTTATTTATATATTAATAATTATATACATATTAAGTTATTCTATTGCTCTAGAACTAACTCACTTTTGTTCCAGCTGTTGGTTTTAGTATCTATATCTATTTTCTAAGATAAAAGTTTTTTCACAATGATGGAACAATTGTTTCCTGGAGAGCAGCAGTATGTTCATATATAAATGAAAAATTCCACAGATATAAATATCCTACGATTTTAAACTGATAGTAAATTTTCATTATTTATTCATATGAATACCTTCAACACTTTATGCGAATTTATTTCAGTTCATTAATAATAATAATACAGTTTTAAAAATAAATGAAAAATAAAATAAGGTGTCTCTATTCTGCTTTAGATTTGATTGAAGTTATTAAAAATGTATATGCAGTTAAAATGTTGATGCACACAATTATTTTAAGAATGATCTAAATAAAAAAGTGAATATCTGATTTAAAATGAATTTATTTCAAAAATTCAAATTATTATATCTGAAAAGTGAAATGAACGATTTTTACATACTTCCCATCTGAGAAATTACAATAAAGAATATAATTCCCTGTATGCTGTCTTTCGCTTTTTAGAATTATAATTTACAGAATCTAGTATAAGTTTTCCTTTATTTTCTAACACGATTGTGTTATTTATCCTTAAAATAGCCAAAAACTGTTATATTTTTAATTCCCAATAAATAAAATAAATATGCAGCTCACTTTACATGGATTTCTAAACCTTGTTTTCGCTTATATTACGTAAATTAATTTGTGTAAGTTCGTTTAGAAGCAACTTTATTCATTATTTATCCATCGTGCAATTTAAAAAAAAGTTTTTATGCATTGCAAATTTCAAATTTTTTAAAAATACCATGATAAAAGTAAGTAGAGCAAAACTGCAATAAAGTTTAAGTTATTGATAAGAAACGAGGATTATATTTAATCCCTGATTGTATAAGGAGTAATAAAACCTGTGAAATATTTATGCTTGCAGTAGCTATACAAATACCATCATGAAAATAACTGGTGTAATAGAGCAATAATTCATTACTTATTATTGAGTAATTAAGATTTATTTTTTATATCAATTATTATGTTTTGAGTAATAAAGCACATGAAATATTTAAGCTTGGAGCAGCTATTAAATCACAATGATGAAAATAAATAGCTCAGTACTCTGATAATTTATTAATTATCGATAAGTAACTAGACTTTATTTTTTATCAGACTATATTTTGAGTAATAAAACTTATGAAATATCTATGTGTGCAGCGGATAATAAAATGCAATGTTGAATGAAATTAATGATGTAATGTAGCAATAATTTATTAGTTATTAATGAGTAACTAGGTTTTAGTTTTAATCAATGATTGTATTTGAAGTAATAAAACCTGTGAAATATTTATGCGAGAAGCAGTATCCATCCTTTCGAATTCAAAATTAATAGCGAGATTACGAATGAAAGAAGTAATCCAATCGATTTGTATCTAGGACGAGTTCACTTAATGTGGAAGTGAGCCAAATTGGATCGTTAGATACACACGTGGAACCTCAAATGGCGGAAGGGGTTTCAGGGGATGAAGTTTGAAGTATCATCGGTTAGTCATTTAATGACAACTTATGACGGATAAAAATGAGGAAAAGGAACTAATTTATAACAGGGCATGAAAGTTTTGCTTTTCCTTTATTTAGGAAAAGGAAATTCTGTTGTAAAATGCACAAAAATATATTTTATCGAAACATTCAGTAATGGAATATTTTTATCGGCTTTTTAACAAAACTTTTATTTAAATAACTAATAAGTTTTCCATAACTTTGTCCAAGTTAAATTAACTTTTGAGCTCTTCAGTGAAATATTCGAATAATTATTCCTTCGTTTCTTAAAGGATTCTTTCCTTTTCTCTTCTTGGGGAGGGCGCTTGAATTATTTTATAAACATATTTTTTCACACATTATATACCACTATATATTTGCTGTATACATACTTTATACCAATTTTTTCCTTTTTTTTTCTTATTTGCTAATGATATTTTTTTCTCTTTCTAATGTCTGCTGTCATTTCGTGAAACTTTCTTGATGGTATTATTTAAGCTCAAATAATTGTTTTTATGCCTTAGAAATCGTTTATAGAAAAGACATTAGGTCAAATTTAGTAAAATCCTAAATTTTCTTAATAATTTCTTTTTGAAAACTTTCTTGCTAAAATGAAACATTTGAATTATAATGACTCTTTTTTTGTGCAATTATTATTATTGTAAATATTATTTTTGAAAATGTTAATGGCAAATATTATTTTGGTTTTTTTCTTATTCTTTTGAAATTCATGTTCTTTTTTTAAACTTTTACTTAAAAATTAATCTTTTCTTTAAGAAATTGTTTACGTTTTGTAATCATTTTTTTATTTTATTTAACCTTATATTATCAACAGCAAAATTCTGGATAAAAGATTCAATTTTAGATTATTCCTAGTCAAGGATTTATTTCTCCAAATATAACATTATGAGCTTCAAGAGTTAATGAAAAATTTGTATTTCTATAAAAAAACAGTATTTCTATAAATAAGAAGGCAGTCATAATTTCTTTATAAAAATAAACACTTTACAAATGTACCATTTTATCAGATATCTTTAAGAGAAACATAAGAAAAAATGTTTATCTCCCTATTAATATTTAAATTTCTATAAAATACAATACCTAACAAATAAGGGGGAAGCGGTTCTAAGGTCTCGACTTTGGAGCCGGAGGATTTCAGGTTCGAGACTCGATTCCACCAAAACCCGTCGTGTAAGGGGGTCTCTTGCACGTTAAATCTGTCAAGTCAAACGTCTTCCCACTGGTGTGGTGTGGAGAGAGAAGTGCCTGTTCAGGTGTCGTCCTTGTCATCTGACCGTGGCTCAAAATTACGAGTCCATCCAAAAATAGCCCTAGGGTTGCTTTACAAAGGGACGTTAATAAAACTAAACTAATAAATGAAGAAAGGATTTTTAAAAATATTAGGTACTTCTAAAGACAGCAATTGTGTATAGACGTATAGTGTTTTAAACGATAGAAATATAGTGTTTTAAACGATAGAAATATAGTGTTTTAAATTTGCATAAGAGAATTACGAGTATTTAATGGTTCTTGATCGATCTAAAATATTCCTATAGTAAAAATAACATTCATTTTCAGAAAAATGTTTTTATGCAAATATTTTTAAAATAAAATATTTTTTCATTGTTAAAATTTCTTTTAAAAATTAAAAACATTGTTTCAAGTAAATATAACAGTCGCGAAATGTATTTCTTATTTATATATATGCGCTTTAAATATGTAACTGCTTGCAACTTAAGGAACGATGCAACATTTACATTTACGAACCAGCTTATGTCTCAGCGGAATATATCTACGAAGATTCAGCCTCTATTCGTCAGGGCTCACAGCTGGAAGATACGGAAGTATTTAATGTCTCAGCTGTAGTATAACTAAGATAAGATGTAACTTGTGTCAGGTTGGGATATATTTCTGCTTATTTTCCTGCATCTTCTAAGCAGATAAAGTGCTGTTAGAATGCGGTTTCACGAAGAAATTCCATTTATAAGAAAGATGTTTAAATCCTAAAGTTGCAATTCTAAGGAATTGCAACTTAGAGCAAGGTAGAGATGAGATGATTTCAAGAGGAAATATCTCAGCGAAGTCTTTATAGGGAAGATTATGTGGAAAGAAAACTATAGTAAAGTATTTTTTTATTATTAGTAATATTCATTTTCCTCCGAAGTTACTTGTAGCAAATTGAGAAAATGTAATTTTTTTAATTTGAAATGTTTGTTAGTTACAACTATTTTGGTTATAAGATTATTTTACAAATTTGCATGCACTGATTTGTTAACAGTTTATTCTGTTATTTTTTCAAGCAATTTGCAGAAATAGTCTTTATATATTGAAATTGTTTTAGATGGGAAGCAAAATTCATTTGTTTGCTGATTCAAGGACCAAAATTTGTTTTCTCTAGCACATTGTTGTTATAATTTTTTTTGAAAATTAAAAGAGGTAATATTTTTGATTGTAAATATCAATGTTTTTTATATTATTAAGTTGTAAATATTAATATTAAATATAATTCGATGATACAATATACTAAAATATAGATCCTTAATTATGGTCATAGATCATAAAATTGATAAAAATCAATATTGTTTCTGCATTTGATTATCACTTACTTATGCAGAGTCCCTCTACTCTTATCGAATAATTCCTAAATTATTAATCATCCCCCCCCCTTTTCAATTTTTTTTTGCTTTTGTTTTTTACGTTACTATACTGAAATTTGTAAGGAAACATGATTTTATACTAAAGATATTTCTTGGTAAGTAACTTCTTATGGATACTCAATGACAAGAAAATTTAGAAATATAATTTTAATGCTTGTCGCATATCGTCAATTAAAATATTAATAAAACGAAATTATAGATATACTTTTTATAAGCAATTCCTTAAAGGTATTTTTATTGTATTAAATTTGGTAATAAAAAGGCAAAAAAAACTATTTTGCACTTTATTTCTACTATAATTTTGTTCTCATTTATCAAAAGGACTAATAGAAGATCATAATTCTGATGGTTCAATAGCGTAGATGACGGATAATAAATATAAGAAATTGCTCATTTGGTTTGATTAATCCTCCATTATTGATTAGTACTTAATCAATAAGCACTAAGAACATATTATGCTTAGTCATAAAACACACGATGTGGGAATGGCACACTTCAGTTTAAGTGCTTCTCTCCTATGAGTACAGAAATTTCACGTATGCAGTCATGAGAGTACGCCAAAATCCGATCCTCAATCCCTTAACTGAAGTGGAAAGCCAAGATTCGATTGTCCAAATTTATTTGTTCCTTGTAAGGTGATGGCTGACTTCGTATTCAGACCAATCACATTCATTACGCAGAAAGGACGGGAGGTGGGGAGAGATAAAAGCATAGGATGGACCAGCGAGTCCGACATCGTTGGGATGCCTTATCACCGTGACATTTCCCCCTTGTTTAGGACCCATTCTGCACAAGTCTTTGGTCCCATCTACTGGAAAGGGGAGCCTTCTCTGGATGGTATTCGGTGGCTCTTATCAAGATGGCAGATGAAATGGAAGACGCCATTCCTGGCACGTGCCTCAATGGGTTAAAGGGAGAGAAGGATTTTATTCAGCATTATCCTGGAGGGGATAATTTTATGGGGATGAGTGGTACATAGCAGAGTAGAATCTTCAGGATACCTTGTATGCTTCATAGTAGTTTACAAGTTTCGCGTATAAAGATTAGAATCGAAAAAGAAGTTTTGTTATCTATGCTATTAGATGCAGAAGTGCTGATGAGTTTCAAGAAACATTGAAAATTATATCGTAGAATTGTTATATTTTCAAAATTTTTTCTTTTGACATAGAATTTTTAATTTAATATCCCTAACTATAGAGAAAAGGCATGAAAACAGTATATCGTGAAAAATTATATATATAAATGTGTAAACATAATAATTTTTATTGTAGTTCCTTGTCCTAAGCAGAGAAGACACTTTTGAATTTTAAACTTCGCTTTATTCCATCCCAGGAGAAATTATTTATGTGCAAGCCAAAACGACTAGCACATCAATAAAGAACGACATAAGAACGAAATGAAAAAAAATAGTAAAATATTTCTCCCCTTGATTACATATTGTGGGATTTTGATAAGGATTGCTTTACACATGCCAAGTTAAGTAAGGGAATCATGGAAATCCTTTAAAATAATGTGCTTAGCTTGTCAATTTTTAATCCCTTCACTTGGGGAACTTGTCGATCTCGGGAATCTTTAAACTCGAGTGGTATCAATTAAATAAAAATGGCGAAATTGGACTGGGAAATAAGACAACATTTTAGAATGAATTTAATATGGGCTAAATTAATATAAAACTTTGAAAATTAGTGCTTAAATCAAATTTTAAAATATCATGTATCTATCTATCTATCTATATATATATATATATATATAACTCGCCATCTTATTCATCTATAACTCCCTTTTTTTAAAGCCTTTGCTTACTTGAAGTTATTTTCATCAGTTATTTTAAATCTGAAAGTTTAAATGACCCCCCCCATAGTATGCATAAATTAATAATGTTGCACATTTTAAGTATTTATTTCCAAGATAATTAAATAAAATAATTTTAGTAAATTCCAGATTATAGCAATAACACTTTTCATTCCAATAATTTCGATTATATAGCAGCATGAATTAAATTCACCGGATTATTATTTATTAAATATTAAATTTCTGTAATCAAATAAGAAAAGTAACAACACATAAAGATAGAAATTCATCTGAATACTGTTTGAAATATAATAATCGAAATGGATTAATATTCGGCATAGCTCGAATTAAAAACATTAATTCTTCATATTCGTGCAGAAAATTATTTTGAGACGAAAGTATTTTTGTAATTTCTGTTTTCAGCGTAGAAATTTCATATTATAATAATATTCATTCAGCAGTATCATTACTCATTCATCCTGAAAAGAATATAAAGCATTTTGAGAATAATAATTAAAAAACCTTCATTGCCCGAATTTTAAATGACTTACAACGGTTTTTGTATTTAATAATAGTAAAAATATTAATTCTAAATTATGGCATCATTTTCCAAATAAGATAACATTTAAAATAATTTATTATTAAGAGTTCGTATAAAAATCTAAATAAAAGATATAGAAATTAACATCTGATTCTAACTTTGACACATTTTAAGGAATTATAAACTATGGAACAGTAATAATCTTCGGATGTGAGAAGACAAAATAAAACGAAAATTATTTTGAACATAATTAAATTATGCTTTTTATAAAATAATAAAAAGTTTATGATGAAAAACATATATACTTATAGGAATAGCTAAACAATTAAGGACTGAAAGTTGTTTTAAAAAATAAATATAGAAAAATTATAGGAAATGTCTCATAAAATTTGCAACATATTTATTGAAATTTGTATTTTATCTTCAAAAGGGAGAAACACTTTAATTTAATAATTAACTTACCAATAAATATGCTAAACGTGTCAAGCTTCTCTACATAAATACAACTTAATTAAATAAGCCTATATAGAGCTCAACAGTTTTCAATAAATCAGATTTGCATTTCTTTAGACATGAACAAAATTTATTACATGGTATTTATGAATGATTGATTTGATAAAACAGTTTCAAGGAAAAAATAATTTGTAGGTAAAAAGAAAAAAAAAAAGATTACAAATATTTCCTTGTAAGATATAAAGTTTTCTTTGGCATTCAATAATTTTTTGCAATTTAATTAATGCTAGTAAATTTTAAAATAATCCTTTTTCTACTTTTTTTCTTCAATAGTCGGAACGCAGAATAAAAAACATAACATACCATAAATTAACATAAAAGTTAAAATTATAAGTTAACATAAAAAACAAAGTTAACTTGAAAAGTTAAAGTTAAAATTTAGCATAAAAATTTAAAGTTGAAAGTTAACATAAAAAATAAGATAAGCAATAATATGCAAGCATAGGTAGAAAATCGTAAAGAAGTAGAAAAAAATTGTGACCAAAAAGCAATAAGCATAATCAATGCAAATGAGACAGACTTTTTTTTATTTTACTTTCAGAGATACTACTGTTTTATGATGGCAAATGCTATCACATCTAATATTTCCTCAAGACACTCAACATATCTGCTAATGATAAGCACAGTTATCTATAACTGATCAACTGAAGCAATTCTCAAATGGAAGAAGGAAGGCTCCCTCACACCACACAGGAAAACGATTTGCTGTTACTTCGAAGGAAAAAAAAAAACTCGGGAATCGGGTAAGATTTACTCTACATGGCTTGAACAATGAAATTAATGACGCTCATTTTTTTCCTCCTTATATACTTTTTTCTATAGATTACTAAAAAAATTAATGAGCTAAAGAGGGACAAATGTTTGAAAGCAATGTAATAAAAAATATACATGCTTGTAAAAACAAGTAGCATTCTACTTATTTAAATCAAATCAAATAGTATTTAATGCCATTATAGATTATAATTGATAATTATTGCATTGGAAGATAAAAGACAAGAACTTTTTCCCCTATACACTAAATCCGATTATATTCTTCTTTTTAAACTAAAAGAATGCACTAAATAATTGACTTAACACCCCTTCAAAGAAACTTCAATAGCTTCAAACTGTTTACATTATATAAAAAAAAATGTTGACACTTAAAAAAGTATTTACCATGGATTGACAAAAAAAATATTTTTTCATGCACAAATAATAGTTTACTTTTTAGTTCGTTTAAACTATTTTATTCTAATCATTAAACTTATCACGCACGCTATTTCGTGAAATATTTAATGCGGTATTTATACACCACATTGTAATCATAATGGATTATATTTTCGAAGATCATGAATTATATGCACTGATAATCACCGTTCTAAAAGCAAAAAGGTTCATATTTTGTAAACAAACACAATTTAATAAATTTTAAAAATATTTTTGTAATATGTATAATCTTTGTAAACACGACGTTATGAAAATTTATCTTTAAATATTGAATAAATATTATTTTTCTTGTAACGCAGAGTTGTTTCAGAAAATTATTCTTTTTCTACAATAGTTTTTCACATTTTAAAGAAAATCAGGAAAAGAAGGTATTTCTTACGATATTTATCATTTATATTATTTATAAAAACATAAAATAATAAAATATTGATATAAATATTTTATTCTTTTAAATAAATAAATTATTACAAAGTACAGTCAAAAGTAAAAAAAAAAGTTAGTCGAAATTTTTTTTTACCGAGTTTAGTTTAATGGATACAAAATAATACTAAAAATATTCAAGCATTCAAATTGATTAAAAAAAGAAGACATACGAGAGGCAAATGACTATTATTTTTAACTATGATTGCTTTATTTAGTTAAATAATCAAAATAAAATATTAAAGCTCAGAGAATGGAGATCAAAATTAATAATGCTAAAAATTGTAATATCTTAAATGAAAAAAGCCTCCAAATTTCGATAGGAATGTATTAAAATAAAATGGCAAGAGACTGTAAAATTAAGAATAATTATATTAAAATGTCTACTAATAAAAAGCTGAAATCAATAAACGTCCGGCAAGAACATTCACAAGAAACATCGATGAGTTTGGCTAGGGTTTTAATACTTTCACAATTCAATTAAATTCACTTAAACATGTACGGAATCTATTTTTAGATCAATTATTTCTTTGCTTGAAAATGAAAGGCAAAAATTATCAATACACAGTTTTTTGTAATGAACTCTACACTGAAGCGTGATTAAAATTGAATGGAGCAAATGGAGGATAAGAGTTTCCAGGCACGTTTTTTCGATTCCAGTAATTTGGACAAATTTTCTCTCCGAAATCATTCATTTAGAAAGTTGTACAACTAAGTGGAAACTCATGTCCTCAATCTGTTTCAAATGTTCGAACATTAAGCATCTTCTAGATAATTTTTTCAGTAAATTAAAACTCGGGTTGGTTTTTAATTTCTAAAAAATAAAAAATCGAGGCTATTTTTAATTTAGTTAACGAAAGATCAAAATACTTTTTTTGAAAGTCAGTTTTAAACATAATTAAAGCATCAACATTTTTTAAACATGCATATTTACATCGCTGCTTCATAAGAAGTAAAATATTTGAATCTCCAAATAGAATGAAATATTTATCAGACATAGAAAAATGGTTTTCAGTCCGAATACTTCCTTCTATTTTTACCAGTGCAGAATTTCGGATAAAATACATTGCTACTTTTTTTTTCAATATTTGAAATTCAAATAAAAATGTTGAATAGTTTAAAGCAACTTTTGATTTATATTGCAAATACTTTTTGTTACTGCTTCAAATGCCGCTTATTTATGTTCACATAACTAATTTTATATTTACTATATGGTTTACCGCCGATTTAAGGAAATCAATTGCAGACATTTTTCGAACTTTGTCTTTTATTTATAAAAGACAAAGTTCTTTAAAAAATGGCAGAGCAAATAATGAAATTATTTTCAATTAAGTTCAATTATTAGAATTTGTAACAAAATTATTATTATTCTAAACTAAAATGTGATTATGCTGATGATATTTTTTATTAAATGTTCCTCCAACAATTGTTAAAATATTCGCTTTGTGACATTAAGATGGCATTTTCCCGTCACATAATTTCTTCCAGGCAAGCGGCATGGAAGCAGCTGACCCACAATAAGCTGCACTCTATAAAATCTGCAGTTGAGGTTTGGCCTGTTCTACCTACGAGGTAGATGTCAAACAGACTCATCTCCGTATAGAACACTCACAATACACCCTTAATATTCTCATTTTTGGTGAGTGGACATCAGTGTGACCTGCATGCCATGTTGATTTTAGCATCAAACATATTTTAATTGAATGCCCTATTTTTAATCGTTAACGTGTATGCCGTTTTTCTGCATTCTCTACAATTTTAGAGGAGTTGGTGGGTCCAGCCAAACATTTCTAACTTTTTAAAAGTCATTTTTTTATATTTTTATTTGTATTTGCTTGTGCTTTGCATTGTCTCAGTGTCTCTTATTAAATTTCCGTTTTCATATGTTAACGCCCATGTTAACAGTATATTATCATACATTTAATTTTTGCAATATTTTATTTAAACAGATATATGCTAATATCAAAACTTGTATATTCAAGTGATTTATAATCTGCTCTGATTTTATCGTTTGTTTTGCGCAATATAAACAAATGTGGTTCTAGCATCATTAAACTCCGCACACAAAAAAACAATTAAACTGAGTATTTTTAAGATTGTGCAATTTAAATAGTATAATATACTTATTTCCCAATTTCCCATTTAAAAAAAATTTAAACACCATTTTTACCTATGCTTGAAATTTTTTTATTTTTTATTTTAACATCTTGCTTTCAGATCATTGTTTAAAATAAACTAGGATTATATTGATAGAAACAGTATTTTTAACTTGAAGTTTTTCCTTAGTTTTAAAATATTAAATGTGCCTTGAAGACATTGTATAATGGTGTCCATATACATGTATTTAAGAAGAAACAAAATAATTTAATATTTAATGTTTATTGTTAAAGGCTATAAAAACGTCTTTTTCAAGGTATCATTGAGATAAAAATTTGTGATTGTATAGCGGCTTTAAATCAATTCATATATTAAAATAACATAGATAATGACAATTGATAGAGATAGTACCAAATGATGAAAAAAATAATTCGTACCTTTATAGTAAATTTTAAAAATTTTGCTTTAGATACATTTCACATGTAAATTAATAAAGTGTAAATTTTCAATCACAAGATTTAAGGATTTAGTTATAAGTTATTATATAATAATAATATATATATTAACATAAAATAAATAAAGTAATTATAAATATTTAATTATTTAAAATTTAAAATTCAATTATTTTCAATTTCAATTTCAAATTTAAATTTTCAATTATAAATATAAATATTAATAATTTTAGTAAAATTCGTAATACTATATGAACAGATAGGAAAAAAAGGAAATAAAATGGGAATGGCTCTCTTTGAATAAGATTACGCATCAATATTTTTCAGGTTCTGATGAAAAAAAAAATTAGATATTGTTTAGTAATAATATATATTAATATAAAATATATAATAAAAATATTAGTATTCAATAAATAGATACTAGCATAATTATAAATATTAATAAGTATTTAATTATAAGTATAATAATTTTCAATTATAAATATTAAAGGAATAATAATCCTAGTAGCATTCGAAATACTATATGAATAGAAGGGAAAAGAATGAGAAATAAAAGGGGAATAGCTCGCTCTGAATGCAGATTCATGCATCAATGTTTTTCAGGTTCTGGTGGGGAAAAAAAAAATCAGGCCTCATTGTTTAAGGAAAAAACAGGCTCACTCCGCAAATGCATTGATCAGAATACGTCTTGCGCTTGACTCACTGACATGGATTGTTACTTTACTTCACAACGTTCACATTTCTCTGTCGGTTCCGCCCCGGTGTTTGCGGGAAAAACTACATCTATTGGATATATCGGTGCTACGCCCTACTTCCATTCAAGTTTCCTTTCCAAGTTTTGCTTTTTTGTCTGCATATTGCTTCTAGTCGGGAAAAAAATACAGTTGGAAAAGTTGCGTGATTGATTCTTTTACGCTCGCGGCACTTCATCAGATCACGGTCGATTTTAAAATTAGTTGCAAAGTGGCGTATGTACGTTGCATGACACGTTCAGAACATTGTGATACCTGTTTTGGATGTATGCATATTTCTTTAGCATACTCTTTTATGGACATACTGTTTTCATTTTTAGCTAAATAAGATGGAATGAATGAAAATGCATTAAATTTGTTAAACATGATTTGAGAATGGATAATGCAGCATAATAAAATATCTTGAACTTCGTCAAGACTCATAATTAAGATAATTCGTTATGCAAAAAATATTTATGAAACAAATATGGTAGTATTTCATAACCAAATCCTTAAACTAAAACAAAGCAGAAATTTACAGAAAAAATATTTATGGCTTATAAATATCATTATAATCAGATGATAAAAAAGCTGTTTTATCAATATTTGTATAAATGACAAAGTAGTAAGAATTATAGTAAATAATTTTCAGAATTCATTTCTTCACTTTATTAATTTTTGAGGAAAATTGATATACTTGAGGTATTAATTAAAATACGCTATAATAATATGTATCAAAATATTTTTGTAATTTTAGCTTCATTTACAATAGTAATTTGTATTGCAAATCTTCACAAAATAAGGTTTTAAGAGCAATCATAAAAGTGAATTACAATATTCAGTTAAAGAGTCAATTTTATTTCTTTATGACTTATATCAATAGCACAATAATATAATGGTACATTAAAATACTAAAATATGTTTAAATATTGAAAAAATCTTTTAGATGATAAATATATTTCTAGCATAAACATTTTCTTATATTTTTTAGTATATCACAGAAATATACCTCATTTCTTCGCGAAACATTTTCCCTTAATACGCATTATTTAAAAATATAAAATTTACAAAATGTTCTGCCTTGTAAGAAAATTGTTTTAAAGCAATAAAAATCAGCATCAGATAATTATATATTTTATATTTTTATTAAAAATATATTATTTTAATGGTTATATATATATATATATATATATATATATATATATATGGAGAGAGAGAGAGATAATTTTTTCATTCTGTTAAATGTGGTATATTATCAGTTGGAAACAAATTATTTCGTTTGGTATTAATACAATCTTTATTTCAGAACTGTTGATGATGGTTGAGAATATTTTTTTCAGAAACATTAAAAAATATTTGAATTTCAGATCTTTGGATAGAGAAAATCTAGTTAGCATTCCTTTGAGAAAATATATATCGTTATCTAATGAAATTAGATTTTTCATTATCGTTATCTAGCAAAAAGTAAATACACTATCCCCAATATCATTATCTAAGCAAATATCCTCAGATAATTTGCATGAATGCTTCACAATTATATAAGAATTATAGCGTAAGAAAACCATTGCACGACATATTTATTAATAGATTAACTGCTGTCTTTAAAATAGAAATAAAGCAAAAATCTGTAAAAACATTAAACGAATGAAATAGGAATACATTGTAATTCATCATCGATTATCTAATGTCATTTATTAAGTAATAGAAATGGCTAACTTTTTTTTCATTTCTAAAATTTTTCATTTATACTGTAGGTTTATTCGATAATTAAACAGGAAATCCGTGCATTTGTTAAAGAAAGTTATCTATAGATTAATGATAACTGAGACAAAGTATACTTTCTAGAATTTTTAATGATTGTTTCACATTTTCTTTTTTATCAATAAATTGCCAATGATTTAAATAAATATATGAAAATTTTACATAAACATTGTTTTATTTGGAGAAACAATCCGTTTTTCTTTAAGATAATCCTAAATTAGAAGCATTATTATTCAATTATGTAAAGTAAAAAGGAAGAAAATAAAATGTCACTAATAGTAACCTTGATTCACTAAGATTTCAGCTTTTAATGGATATTGTTATTACACAATTCAATAAAATTAAACATTAATTCTTTTCTTAGAAATTTTATTTAAAAAAAGACTCCTTTGCTATGAAAGTTGTGTATTCAGTCTAAATGTTCTTATGAAACGAGTTCAGTAGTAATAGCTTTGATAAAAATGCAGCCCATTATGGCAAAGAAAAATCATAAATACCACCTTAGGCAACTAGACATTATTAGAAAAGAAACGCATTACTTGAAATATTTATGCTCTTACTGAGCCGTTCATTTTGCACAGAAATAAGCATTTCAAAACAAAATGAATGAAATGTAAATGTATTTCGCAAACGGATTTATTTATTAATGCTACATTTTTTCAACATGTATTGAAAAAGCAGCACTCTTAGATACTGAAAAATGCTTATCTTGAAAACAGTAAAGAAAAATTTGGAGAAAATAATTGGAGTTTTCATGAATGTAGAGGGATTTTATTGCTAAAATAAATTATTATTTATTTCAGATTAATTCAATGAATGAATTCATATTCAAAGTTTATTCTTAAGAAATCCTTCATCATTTTAGAATATTTAGGAAAATATTTTAACTGATATCTAAAAATCAACTTTATTGTGCATGCTTCTGCCTTAGCATTAGCATTTAGAAAAGGGCAATTATTTATTTTGACGCATGCGCATTGGTTTAGTTTATTCATAGATTTACGTTATAAACATTTGTCTATGGCAACTAGGGTCTTCACAAATAGCATTGTTTACATTCAATTTCAGATAAATTGTTGATACGTAACTTCATATCTATAATTTCATCAAAAGGATAGACATTAAAATATGTTTGTTTTATAGTTTTGCATGTATTTAGTTGATTGTCGGTTGCAACCATTTCCATATTATCAATTTTAATAAAAACGCAACTATGCTGCATTTTTTTCTTGAATTGTACGGTACTCCAAGCTCATTTTTTATTCATTTCTAAATTATACTGCTCTTAACTAGCTTTCAACAATAAAAGAAAAGATAGCGGCTATATATTTTATGAAAATAAGGAAAGTGGTTTTAATTTCTGGGCAACAATGCAATCCTCTGGAAATCATAATTTATATATATTTTTTAAGTGGCAACATTCAGGCAAAATTCTCACGAACTTAAAAGTGGTGTTTCTAAAAAGCTATTTAAAAAATTGAAATGATGCAAAATTCTCAAAACGCAATATTTTCAGATTTTTTCGTTGACAGCTATTAAAGTACAGTTTAATTTTTTGCTAACTACAATTTTAAACAAATTATTGCATTTGTGCATTTCTCACTTACAAGACATAAATATGTCAAATTTTGGCAGTTTGAGTTTAATGATCTGACTTGAATACCAACATTCAAAGAGATGTCGCTAAGTATTGAATTGCTATGAATTCTTAAATTAAATTATGAAAGCAAGATTTTCATATTTTATGCTTCAGTCTTTGAGATAAATTTATATATGTTTAGAAATAATGTGTAGTATGATATCACGTATAATACAGCAAAATATGTCCATGTTTTAACTTCATCCACTTCCTTATCTCAACATGTCAAGTTAGTGTGACGATTCCGGTTCATCAAAATCCTGGATAATTTTTTATGTTGAAAGAACAGGATAGAATTGCCATCCTGACAAAGTGTTACCAATTTTCAATAACTTAAGTACAACAATTAATAACCGTTTGAAATTCAAAGCAATACAGTTGAAGTTGTTGCCATTATTAAATTCACATTAAAGTGCATTTTAATAATTTTAAGAAAGTTTTATGTGCACATTATTTTTTTATCAAATTAAGTGCAGCTGATAAATTTATCTCATGATTATCTTTTTGAAAATCGTCCGATATAAAGCATAAATCTCATTCAAATATGATTACTTTTAAATGTGTGACACGAAATTTAAATATAGATTTTACATATAATTTTTAATGTGTTTTTACATGTCCTCCGAAATGCTATGTCCAAAAAGAGAAAATTTTTTATTTGCTAAATTTTATTTTTTATCAAAATTTTGCCCACATTAAAACAACATATTTAACAGTTATAATGCTTCTGCAAAATGTTTAAATCGTGAAAAAAAGAATATATATGTATATATATATACATACATATATATATATATACAGAGCGTAGCAGAAGACACTTTGCATTTTTAAACTTCGCTTTTATTTTATAGCGAAAGGCAAAATTTATTTAAGCGAGAAGCGATGAGGTACGTCTATCTACAGCACATCACAAGAGCGGAGAGAGAGAAAAGTGACATAAATATTTTCCCTTGTGATTATATATCATGATATTCCTTTAGGGATTTCTTTATAAGTGACGATTTAGGTAAGGGAATTATATGTAAGTTTTAAAAAAATATTTAGGTCTACAAATTTTTATTCATTCATTAGGGGTATGAAATTTTTTTTCAGTAATTTTACAGATATGCTGAATTAATTTAATAGAAATGGTGGAACTGGACCAGGAAATAAAATAACATTTTGGAATGAAGTTAACATGGGCTAAAATAAGATAAAAGTCAAGAAATCAATTACAGAAAAACTTATTCGTTATAATGAGGTTGTCATTTTATCCATTTAATAGGACAAAACATTTGACTGCGATCCATCCAAATTTCCGAGAAAGAGGGAAAGATATTGATTAAATGAAAAAAAGAGGCTGGTGCCAAAAATAACATCGAAATTTGCTTGCTCACGCATAAAAAGAGATAAGAAAAAAATTGTCCCTTTTGAATAAAAAAAAGAGCTTCATTTGAACCTGTACAAGAATTTCTCCTTTTTCAATCAAGAAGTCATTTTCAAAAGGAAGACTTGCTGAGAATGTAACAGCTCATTAGAAAATTTAAATGAGGCAACACAGCGAAAGAAGCACAAGAAGGGTTCTTTGTACACAGAGTGGCGTCAACAAAATATAAAGACAAAGATGTTTAATTTAAAGGCAAGGGCATTGATTGCTGACTAAAGATATTACGAAATAAGAAAGTGGATTTGGTCTTATGAAGCTGATATTTCTCTACCTCTGTTCTCAACAATTCTTTGTTTGAAAGTGAAATTATTTCACTTTTTATCACAGATAAAGTTTAATACTTTTGTTGATTTCGATTGCTCTTTTTTTTTTCAATGCCCATGGAGAATTTTTAGTCACAGTTAAGAATTAAACTAATTGAATGTCACGATTAAATCCTTAACGAGAAATCTTTTATTTGCTAATTTAAGATCACATTAATTTTACCATGTGTCTGGAAGCTAATCCCTTATCAATTATAATTAGTTTCTATCTTCGCTTTGAAACTTTTAACTTTTTTGTAATGTACACTTGTTTGTTAATCAGCATTTAACAAGAAAAGTTTTTTTTTCTTGTAATCTCTCAGTTAATCCCTTGAAGCAGACTTGAAAGGAGATTAAAATTGATTTTTAAAGAGTTTTTGTGTATTTTATTTCATTTAGTTTTTAATTTTCGATGAAAAAATAAATAATTTCTTTTATGAAATGTTCGATTCATGTATTTTATTGTTTAAAAATTTTACGGTTTACTTTGAACAAATAATAACTCAAAATAATTTATTCTTCTGTACCCAAATAATTATTTTGATAATTTTAAAACATATAAATTATAATTGCTTTTGATAATACTTTAATAACTTTTAATAAGAAATAAAATATGATACAGTTTTTTTTTTCATCCATCAATTGAAGAAACTCCAGTTAAAATACATTTATATAAAAGGTATAAAAAAACCTTTCAAATCATAGAATGATAAAAGAAATAATAAAATAATTAAATTAATAGTCAGATAACGAAAATTGATAAAACAAATGATTTTTTTAAAGTTCAATATCAAATATTTTTTAAACTAGGACTCGGATTTGATTTTATCTATGCATTATTGACAAAATTATGTGAATGAATTAATAACATTATTATGAGAATAAAATAAAATAAAAATAGAAAATACTGATAAAAAATAATAAACAGATATTAGATACATTTTATTTAGAAATCTCTTGTTATTTATTTAGAAAAAGTTATATCTGCGTAAAGTTATATCTTATTAACGTAATATCTGCGTTTAATTTAGACAACCAAGTACAAGGACTTTTCTTTACTGATTAGAGATGTACATTATTGGCTTGAATTACTTAAGTTAAAAGAGTAATTTGTTGTGGTTGAACCTTCTACCTTTCTTATCTTTGACTCGAAGAAATAGTTTGTTAAACAGAAATTAAAACATGCTTAAAAACTCCAGTTAATGAAAAATCGTTTCCAGTGAATAAAATGTTACATTCATAAGCAGCCAAGTTACTTGATAGTCACACTAAAAGTTATTATGCAACTTAAAATAATCGAAACAGAGAAATGTAACATTTTCAACTATTCCTGTTCTGCATTAGGAAAATTATTGGAAAAGCAGAGCTTTGTTTCTAAATGGAATATGTAATGAACTTTACCATAGATTTTGAATAAACTGTATCGCCTTTCAAAGAAAGAAAATTCCTCATTTTGTGAAAAGATAAATCAAAGTAAAGGATGGTTCTATCTTTAAATTAAATTCATGTTGAATATATTTTATAATCATACGTTGTTTATTAAGTAAACAATGTAAGTAGAATAGTTAAGAAATTTTTTAAAAAATTAATTTAATGAAATAATTTTGTAAATTGTTTATTTTTGGAATCCCAATTCAGATCTTTTCCACCAATTAACCAGATAAGGGTAAGCTCGTTGAAAATATTTAAACAAAATTGCTTAAATCATTTTATCTGCATGATATTGACATGATTCATAAATAGTCATTAATAATGATTCGGATTTCGATTAAATTTGTTTCGCCGTTTGTAAAGGAAAATTAAAAATTGAATCTTCTCTAGAAACAAAAATACCCATAAGAAACTTCTTTCAATTTATAGTTTTATTTACCCACATTCAATTACAGGAATAGTTTATAGAATACAAATCAGACTTATTTCGCTTAAATTTCAAGGAATGAAAAGGAATAATATTTTTTTTTAATGAAACGTTAAAAATATAACAGAGAAACTTTAATTTTGATCCACAGCTTCCACAATAAAGACTGCAACTTCAAAAGACTAGTTCGCCTAAAACCTAATATAAAATTCAGGTTTCCATAAAATTTAACTAGAGACAGAAAGACAAATCCTTTACCAATAAGCCACAAGGAATAGTATAAGAA
The DNA here is from genome assembly GCA_026543055.1 of Argiope trifasciata. Classification (NCBI taxonomy): domain Eukaryota; kingdom Metazoa; phylum Arthropoda; class Arachnida; order Araneae; family Araneidae; genus Argiope; species Argiope trifasciata. Next base: position 5,686,906 of record JAPMOQ010020855.1, read on the forward strand.
GTTAACTATTATTGCTCTTTACCATTAAGCGTTCTCATTATGGTGCTTTTTGACGACAACAAAATCCAACATACGACCTGTAATTATCGATCATGCCGTTAAAAGAGTGATCAAGATGAGTTTTATCTAAAAACCTTGATTGGATGCAGTTTTATAAATAGGCTTTATTTTTCTTCCTGTGTAGTTTAACATTTCAAAGACTCCTGAGATTTAAATAAAATTTTATATTATTGATACGAACTCCAAAACAAACAAATACAATTAGCAGCACTTATTCGTACACTTTCTTAATTTTTATAACGTCTTTAACAGTAAGAGTCTTTAAAGATGGGGTTATAACAGATTTCATTTTTATAAATATTTTTTTTTTTGTAATGGAACTTTATTTACGATAAGAAAACCGTATGTGTAAACATGGGATTTTAAATCCTTCGTTAGAGTAGTATTCATCTAACTTCATAAATATGATTTTTTGCTTATATAAAAAGGGATAAAAGAAAGACAAATAATTTTATAGCAGTGCTTAAAATTCTATTTTTTTAATTTGAAATGGATTTGAAATATGGGTCAGTTTGAAAAATTTAAGAAGACAAAGCAACTAACCTGAAAAGAAAATTTTTCTGAAATGCTTACAAAATATTTATTTCAGTCTTATATTTATTTTCTTTCAAAGTTGATGTCGAAATTCAGATTTATTTATTTATTGTATATGAATCAAGAGGCTTTCTGATCTATGGAAGCATGTTGCATTAATCAAAATTATCTCCTGCATAAAAGTTATCATCTTTGGACAATTATTGAAACAAACAAAAAGTTCTGCAGATTTTATTTTTTTCATTTCGAACACACACAAAAAAATATATATTCTTTTATTCAAGAAAGTGAAAATAATTTTTACTAAAGGAAACATTTACAAAATTCCAATTCTACTCTTATTCAGTGTGAATTAAGGAAATGAGAAAATCTTATTAAACATAAGTGAAACACATTTAAGTAAACGATTAATGAAAAGTCCGAAGTCTCCTTAAAGATATTTTGATGATAAATAAAAGATAAAATACTGAACAAGAAGATATGAAAAAAAATCCAGATAAAAACACTGAAAGAAAAAAAAAAAACTTTTTTTTCGTACACAAAAGCTTACTAAAAGGCAGAAAGTCAATCTGTCCAAAGAAAAAAAATCCCTTCTTTTTAACGTAATAATGTTATCATAAGTGGTTACAAAATAAACGGAAAGTGATTAACTTTGAGGAAGCAGATATAATTTAAAAAGAGAAAGCGAAAACAAGATTATAAATAAATGCATTATAATTAAGACCCTTTAAATATAGGATCTGATTTTTAGGAAAATAACAGGATCGATGGATAATATAAAAATACACTCAAATATTTAAACGTATTGATAAAATTATTCTTAAGACGAAGTAGTTGATTTTGCAAATGATGCAAACTTAATTAATTTGATTGTATTTATAAAAAATGTATTTTCAATATTGAAATAATTCAGGGTAAATATTCTTTTCTTACTTATTATTAAGAAAAAAGAATTCTTGATTGATAAATCAATTGCAAACAGTCAATGGATGAATAGAATCATTTAAATATATTTTGGTTGTTCCTAAATTAGAATCTAAGGCTAAATTTTTGATAAAAGTTTTAAGGAGTAAATAAAAAATTCATATTTTTTAAAGAAATTCATTAATACAGAATAATTATATATTTCATTATATGGAGGAATATAAAGTTTATATTGAGAAATTAATATTGAAAAAAAATGTAAGATTCTCAAATAAACCTGAAGCTGAAAAAAGAACCTATTTTAAATAATAATAAAAAAATGAAGAGAAAAAAATTGATTGGAATAAGCGTAAAAAAAAACTCTATAGACTATTTAAAAATAGGCATTGTTACAGTAAAATGCGTTGTTTAAAGTGTTTTAACAGTAGTCATATTAATGATGAATGTGTGTGTTTATGTTGGTGCTTCTAAAAGACAGATCATTATACCTAGAGCTGTCATATTTAGAGGATATATAAAACGTTTTTAAAAAGTGCTTTTTTAAAAGTGTTTTTTTTTTAAATTTTAATTATATAAAACGCAGGAGAATTTTTAAAATTTTACTATCACACCTTTCAAAAATATTTCAATAAAAAATTTATTTTTTCAAAATCTAAAAATTCAAAAAGAATTTTTTACAACACTATCAGTTTCAAAATTATATAAAATTGTTGGCAATTTTTAAATGATTGTATTCATAAAATAACACAAATCCTTTTCTTTTCTAACAAATATTTTCTCCTCTTTATTTCTCCTTTCTTTTGTGCCGTCAGTATCCAAAGTAAAGAAATCCGACCAATCCATACAGGAATTTACAAATAAATGAACAAAAGCCGGCATAGACAAGATAACTCAGCCAGATATCGCAGAAACTTACGGTTTCATTATATCCTATAATATTAAGTATTAAAATGTACAAGTATTAAAATGCATTAATTAAATTAAATACATGTTATAAGTAATTAAAATTTTGTTAACTATTTTTAAAATGCTATTCCCATTGTTTGAACGTATCCTCCCCATGGATGTCATTCCCATGATGTCATAGAGCTATAAAAATGTAATTGTTCACTTAATTTTTCCTCTAGCTTTCTCCGTAAAATAATTTGACAATTTTAATAATCTTATGAACTATAAACAAATTAAATCGAATCGTGTTTACTTTGGTTTCAACAAATGAAGGTAATCATATATTGTAACAATGAAAGCTGCTTGGATAGGAAGGCAATTAAGATTTCGATTATTGAAAATTACTCATGTGATCATTATAATTTTAAAAATTTATCAGAAATTAAAGAATATTTGTATGCTTCTTAATTTGGTTAGCATTAAAAGATCAGTTTTTTAAGTTTAGAAACGACATAACATTAACTTTAAAGCAACAATTGCTTTGATTGTAAAACCAGAAATTCGCTAAAATATAGCTTATTTTTAATCAATTAAAATCAAATGATTAATTAAATTACCACGTTTTTGATGAATTAAAATTTACTTTTTAATTAATTAAATATTTAAAAATAATTATTCTGAGATGCATAGTACTGTCTTCATACATGTATCTAATTTTGTAAGACAAACGGTATGTCAAGTGAACTAATAACACACAGATTCTCCTTTATTATAAGTAAAGATTAAATACTGAAACCAAAACATCATAAACCTTCATGAAAAATGAATTTAACTTATATTGGCTGAAAAGATTATCATTTTATATCATTTTCAATAATAATAATTATTATTTTGTATTTTCGTATAATTTTGCAAAATTGTTACCCACAGAAAACATGGCTATTAATATATCGGGAAAAAAAACGGATTGCTTTTTTTAATATTTTATTTTTTAACTATAGAAACAATTTCCTTCATTCTCATCGTAATTCTTATTCTAATAATTTCAATTAAATTTTATTCATCTATGGTCATAGTTGCACTTTTTTAACCATATTTCAAAAGACAGAGATATTTCATTTGTTTATTAAGTAAACAACCAAAAAAGTGATTCCAACTGCATTCCTGTTCCTTCGCGTTTATACACTAGCTCGTGGAAATGCAATTTCAACACAACAGTTTCTCGTTCCAAACGAGACCATGAAGCAATCGAATACCATATAACTAACTCATACAGCACGAATAACCAATTTGTACGCAATCTAACAACAGAGAAGTGTTAGGCAGCATGTCGCAGTATTGAGATACACATAACTTCGGAATTAATGTCTTGGCTTGACACTACAGAAGCTATAATTCTGGAGATTCCAACCAGCCACAAAGTAAATAGCTAGCCTACAATAGTATTGCTGTTAAGGTTTGAGATAGAAAATATTGGGTCGGAATATGCAGTTAAATTTATGTATCGAGAAGTGCACTAGGTTAAAACAAAATTTAAATACTGTATACGGAATTTAAAATTTATATATTGATGGAGAGGTTTAATTAAGAATATATATTATAATGTATTAAAATAAAAATAATCGATCTTAACATAGATTACGAAACATTCGAAGCTATTAGCTTAAACTTTTATTTAATCTATTCAAAAATTTGTTGTAATTGCAATTTTTCTGCGTTATTGCGACTAAAATATATCTTGTATATAAATAATTATTAAATAATATGCTAGAGGATTTCTCAATTATATCTGGAATGGAATAATTTATTGGTGAAATATAAGTATAAACAATGCAGACAATATAGATGTATCCATATTATATATTTTTTAATTAGAACAATATATAAATTCTTAGTATGCATTTATATATTGTATTATGTATATATAAAAAACCCCAGACAAATAAAAAATTGAATTTACACACACACATATATATATATATATATGTGTGTGTGTGATGATATCTCTTAATCTAATATAAATCCTAATTAAATTCAACAGTTTTTTAAAAATTTATATTAACTTTATTCTAAAGCATCCTCTTATTTCTTTATCAGATCTCATCTTTTTATTTAATTAATTCTACAGATGCTCTGTGAAAATGTTCAAATCAGTGCCTTCCACATTCTGAGTGAAGGGATGAAAATCTGTCTATATAACCAAGTTCTTTAAAAAAATATCTATGTTTCCCTTACTTAAATCAACAAGTGTACAGAAATCTCTACCAGAATCTCATAGTATAAGTTGGGGATAAAAATGTCCATCTATTTTCCTCGTGTTGCACCATAGATTGACGTAACTCGCAAGTATATATAATGTAAATTCTATAAAATGCTAGACAAGGCTTTTTTATATTCAGTCTAAAGATTACTTTGTTTACTAAAAATTTCTAAAAAAGTTCAGTTACAGTAAATACAGATAACTTGTATACAAAATTCGAAAAGATGGTGAAACATTGAAGCACCGAGGGTAAAGTATGGTGCAAACATTATTTTCACGACTTTTTAGGATAAAGAACGTCGATGAATATGCAAGTTATTATCGCAATTTAAAATACATTTTCTTTTCCAATATTGCAGTATTATTATAATATTCGTCAAATTTGCGTAAACTGTTCAGTATGTCTAAAACAGTATCACACAATATTTTTAAGTGTTATTAGGTCACTAATATAGCATAAATCTATAGAATAAATAAGATTGAAAGATATATTCACTCTACATTACATTAAGCAGCTTTTAATACTCTGAAAATTAATATTGCATTCAGCTCACTATATTAAAACTTTAAATAGAGTTTAAGTGACATGTTCTAACAGAATAACTCTACTCTTTGAGATTAAATATTGTGTTTTCGGAAATTAAAATATAGTTTCTGTAGACCAAATTGCCCTTTATTACTGATTATATTAAGCCCACGTGTTTGCCTTCTACCCCCGCATCTTCGAGCAAGCATAATTAAATAGTGCAACTTTTAAAGACTGTTGTTTCTGTCTATTAAATATTGAGCAAACCCACTTAAACTTGCTTTGTCTATAAAAACAAAAAATCCTAAACGAGTTCTTTTGAGTATTTGGTAAGAAAATATACCTTCAAAAGTTATCGACAATGTTATGAATGGAAAAATTTAATCAGATATATGCATTTTATCACAAAAAAATTTGTATCAAAAAATATCACAAAAATATTAAAAGCATTAAATTCAAAATCAAAGCTAAAATACACTAATATTTAAACTCATTAAGTTGTGACGACAGATTTCTTTTACAAAAACTGATAAATTGATATTTTTTACTATTTAATAAAAATAATATCAAATCTAGTAGAGACCCCAATAAAGAATCAAAATTGGAACGTAGTAATAAGATATTTGTAGCGAAATCATCAATTGTAATGGATTTTCTAGATTATTAATTATTATTAAATAGTGCTTATTTAGTAGTGATAAGGAATTTTTACTAGTTATTAGAATTCATTCGAAAAAAGTAATCTCAAAGAAATAATTTTTACAAAGAATATATATATCAAAAAAGTTAAACCATCTTAATTTAATAATTGTTCTAAAGTTTAAAATCATTAAAAATACTTTTTAAGCAATTTTATACATTTTTTTTTAATTAGAAAATTAGGTAAGTAGTTATTTAAAAATAAATCATCCAAAATTTCCTTAAAATACATTCACTGAGAATAATTTTGAGCAAGAAGTGAAAATTTTACTATTTATGTGTCCTTTTGTTACATCTATTATATTAAATTTCATTTTCAATACATTAAATCTTAATTAGTCACAACAAAATATTTTAAATTTGTGTGAAAGAAAAAAAAATAGGCTATTTAATTTGAGTTTCCAAAATTAAAAATAAATCTTATTTTTCCACCATTTCCAGACATAAAACACTCATACATACTTTTGTATTTATGTATGTTTTTACGATATCCGTTTAGTAGCTGTAAAATAAGCCAACAAAATATTTTGATTAATTGTTTTGTTAGTTAATTCTAACACATTATTTATAAATAATACACTTTCAAATATTTGCTATCAATTTTCATTGAAAATATAAAAATAATGAACAATGCAGATAAAGGAAAAAATGTCTTATGCATATACTTTTTCTTGAATTATTCTTGGTTTACTTTAGTTGTGTTTATTTAAAATTTTTAATGCAACGAAGCGTTAAAAATTGTCTTATGAAATCCATCTTTAAAATTCTATTTTAAATTCACACAAAAAAAAAAAATGCTTTATTTACTTTGTGCATTCATTCATTGATGAAGAGAAGACTAAAGTAATAAACCTTTAAAGAAGGGTAGAATAGTAAATCAAAATAAGATACTGCATTCGAGGAATACGAAACTTTTCTCTAACAAAATAAATAATTTTACATGGCGTAACCACCAACAGCAAAAAAATGCCTTATAAATAAAAGAAAAAAATTAAAAATAAAAGTTTTTTTTAGTAAAGGGAAGCACGCTACATTATGAGCTACAATTTTCTTCAAAGACCTTCAAGTTCCCTTCTTGCGAGTACTAGAAATCTCTTGAGGCGTTTATAAAATAAAATAAAAAGATTTAGAGAAGCCATTTGATAAAGTAAACGAAAAATTCATCTAAAGAATCCTAAATCGCATTAATTTGCGGACAGCCCCCTATCACGGTTGGCCCATCCATTCTAAATTGTCTTCCTGGGGAAGGGACGGGTAAGGCCCCTGCTTTTTCCCTTCCCCTCCCTCCCTTACAGCAATTGCGTTAAACGAAATGGAAGGCATTGGGGAGGGTGGATGGGAGGAACTAAATTCCGAATTCCTTTTCCGTGCATGTCTGTCTGTCTGTGCTTTCGTTCGCGGGTATGCAAATTCAATTTACCAGCAAGCAAGCACTCTAGGGTTTGCAAGGCCCCTTCTAGGGGGAAAAGATGGAATTCCCGGTTCCGGTGGTGTCCGGGGATGACCTTTTCAAAGGAAATCTGGCTTAAGTCGTTTTGAATTGCCGTAATTGATTTTTATGACGTGAAGAAAGAATGATTTTTCAGTTTCGATAGGGTTTTTCATGACAGATCAAAGGGAAATCAGATTTAAAATGGAATGCGTAGAACGTGAAACATCCCTTTAAGTTTTCGTTCATGCATTTCCAACTCTTGACAAGTTGCTTGACTGATATTTTCCTGAATTTTAAATTTTTTCTAATAACTAATTTATTTTTAATATAAATTTTAAATTTTCAGAGAAGAATTTTTATTTATAAAAATATTACTAGTCACGTTGTGCGTACTTCATATTTTCTAGAAGCTAGGGGATACGGAATTAATTTACAAAGAACGGGGATTTATTTTAGGGTACATGTGATTTTCTTTAGTGAAAATATTGCATTTTATAGAAACTAAGTGAGAATGCAATGGAATTCGAAATCAATGTTTGTGTATTTTTTTGAATAAAGAAGAATGATTTAAAAAATGAGTATATATATATATATATGCATTTTAAATTTTAGTTTAATATTTGAACTATTATTAGAGAATCCGCATATAGTAGGAAATTTATACAATTTGCATAAAATCCAATAGTTTAACCGGAATAGAACATTTTTCAAACTATTTAGATAACTACTGAAACATTTTCAAAACTATTATAAGAAATTCCAATCGAGATAATAATATTCTCGAAAATAAGACAGCTGAACAGTGTCCTACATTAAATAAAAATACTATTAAAATACTGTTTATAAAAGAAGAAGAAAAAGGAATCAATAAGGGTTTTTATTTTATAGTATCGAAATATATTTGCCGCAATAAGATGAAAATAATAACACTTAAAAGGATGCTGTGAAAATTTATTCTAAAACCCTTTTCCCCCTCTACGCTTCAAATTCATTTCATCAAAGAAAGTGAAATGATTATTTTAAAAGTATAGTATATAAAATAACAGAAAAAGCTATTTTCTTTGCAGGTGAATGTCTAAAAATGTGAATTTTTTTTAAATTTCATATAACAAATATATTTTATGGTATTTACTGATTCAAGTAGGTGTTTATAAAAAAGATATTATTTTTCCTTTGATTTTTATCAAAAGCGAAAAAATAAACGAATAAAGGAATAAAACCATACAGATTTCGTGGAGCAAATTTTAATGTTGATATATTCTTGAACCATTTTTCAACTCAACAAAACTTCAAACTTTTTATAGCGCGTCTCTCGGCGCTTCATTTCAGAACAATTGTGTTTCCCAACTTTCGAAATCTTCTTTGTAGCGAAGCTTCTTTATCTGATACGTGAATCCACAAACTTGTTTATCTAATTTTATTTTTCCTGTTTAGGCTTATTTATTTTATTCTAATTTTATGCGGATTTCTACAATAGTTCTATGTTTACTAAGTAATCGATGAATTCCCATTTCAGCTTTTCATTCTGCTGCGAAGTCTTTGAAATGTTAGAATCCCAAAAGAAATAAAGATGTTGAAAATCATTATTTTTAAAACATTTGTAAGAATATATGTTGCAATATCAGCAAGATATAAAAATATATGTTGCTTGTTTCGGGAAAATGAAATATTTATTCTTGTAACAAATGGCCTTTAAAATTAAGTGTAGCAATATTTTAGCATATGCGAATATTAATTGTTAATTGATATCAGAACAAACATAAACTGAATGATTTTGAAAAATTCGATGATTTTAATTATTGTAGAGGCTTTATTGTATTTTTAAACAAAAAATTAGCATTTTAAAATTGTGTTTCTTAAAAAAATTTGATTGAAAGGTAGTTTCAGATAATCTTTTGTTAATAATGTCAGGCTACTAATCCTTTCATACTTCAGATTGTCATAATAAATGCACATTGAAGTAATAATTTAAAAAAAGGTATTTATTTTGAAATATTGAGGCAAGTGTCTTCGGTTACTAAGTTACTAAAATAAAACTTTCTCTACTATTATAGTTCAAACTTACATGTAAAAATAGAATAATTTTATGTCGATGTTTAATTATAAAATAAGGCATTAAATATTATTACCAAATATGACATCAAGTATTAACAATAACCTTCAAATTAATCACTAAATTTAATTTGGTTAATTAGTATCTTATTAATTAATAATTGCTCTTTAAATGATGCCAACACTCATGGTTTGAAGATACGCATAATATTAAAAAAAATACTCTAGACAAATTGGAATATCAGATTAATAAAATTTCTGAGATGTGGCAACATATTCATTTAAAATTCATTTACTAAAAATGGATGTTTCATAATGTATTATTCCATCCTTATTAATTAATATCTGAACTTTATAAATGCCTGCAATTAGAAAATTCAAGATATTTGTGCTTGAAAGAATTCTCCGAAAATAAGCCCTTTCCCTTTCAATTCGTTTCGTTATAATGTGCGTTATTAACTCCATTTTCAGAATTCGGATGTGGGATTTGACCTTTGAATTTTAAGTTTTTAAAAAATTAAACCAACCGGGCTTCGGAAGGATAGGAATCAAGGTTCATGTTTTCCTTTACGTAACACAATTTTAAAAGGGCTTTTATAAACCAGATCATTGTGTGGGTGTTTCAGTGTATCGCATTTCGGGCGTGTTTCTACGCTCCCATAACAGGTTGCGTTTTTTTGTTTGTGACTGATTCTCCACAACATATGTCATAATAAATGTGCGTCATATTTCACTGGAGAACTTTTATAAATATAAATGATTTACATCCCATTTTTAGAAAAATATTCTATGATAAATGTTTATTGAGATGTATTCTTTGAATCAATGTGAAATAAAATGTATTTTGAGATTTTGTGATATAATTAATAGCTAATAAATTATGCATTTTTTTAATTAGGAGAGTTATATTTAACACTTTATTAATAATTCTGTTGGAATCACTTATAAGTAAGCAGTCAAATGATTTGAATTTCATGAAAAGAAACGCAGATAAAATGCAATGAGAATAAATAAATATAATTTTTTGGCATAATAATTATTTTATTTTAAATATTGAATTTTTTCACATAATTTTTTTTACTGTAATCATAAAATATCTATGAAATTACATCTATAGCCAATATTAATTGGTTTATCTTAACATAGTTTAAAAAAGATATTTATTAAATGATCATTATTGTGAAAATTGAAGAATAATCAAAAGAAATATTTTTTAAAAAGTTATTTAACAGGGTATGAGAAAATTTTGATTTGAACTGAATTTAATAATTATTTAATGAATTGTTCATTTAAAGATAAATATAATTGGTTTATTATGCCATTATTTAGAAATAATTATTAGAAATAATCTTAAATCTTTACCTGAATAATCTACCATTAGCAAAATACATAGTAAACGATTAAAAAGCAAATATAATATACATATGTACAAAATAATAAATATGAATATTAAAATTTCTTATAAATTTCCCTTTAATTTTTTTGTCCTTGAAAACAGCTCTTGCAAATCTGTTGTTCTATAAGATAATTTTTTCTTGGTATTTTTTATTGATGTCTAAACTTGAAGGCTATTTTTTACACTGTTTCTTTTTTCTGAGTTAAATTCGATAAAAATTTAATTTTATATAATAATATCTAATTAACATCCTGATGTGAATTGTCATTTCCTCTATTAATAACATAAAAGAGAAAAAAATGTTTTTTTAATCAAGATCTTGAGATCAAAAGCACAACCTTATTTGACGAAAATATGGTTGGCATCATTGCGGTACATATGAATTAAATTAAAATTGCCTTCATTTCATAAAAAAGGTTCATCAGAAAAGGTAATTGAGAAAAGAATAAAACTGTTAATAAAATTTACACCTAATATCATAAAACATTTTTTTAAACAAAACTTATTTATAGCATAGCACAGCAAATGAAAGAAATATATACTAAATTTGATTAAGGGAATAATATATTTAAGTTTTAAATACATAATATAGATTTTAATACGTTAGTTAATCATTTAATTCTCTTGCATTTACATGGAAACTGTCTGAATCCAAATTCTTCAATAACCTCTTGTTTATAAATCAGTAAGAAGGCCAACTTGACTTAACGATTCGCTCACCGAAGCCTTTATTAACCCACTATAACTGTTCTTCGGAATAAAACGATGCAGAGGAATACAAATAGGGGATTTAGAACACTGTTTCGGATTGTTGTTGCAACAAGAGAAGAAACTGGAACAAAGAGAAATGATCCTGGAAAGAAAATGACAGGTACAATTTGTCCTGGTGATTAAGATCTTAGGTTGGATTTCCTAAATTGTCAGGGCAAAGTATGCTTGCCTAGAGCCACCAGCATGATTTGATGACCCATTAACTTAATGTCCTCTAACTTTCTGATGGTCCAAAATGCATCTTGGATAAAAATACTTCAAAATTTGTTTTTATAGCCTTGGAAAAGTTTCTTCCCTATTTTGCCCCGATTGTTATTACTCTACTTTTCTTCTCCTCGGACACGATCGATAAAAAAAGAAATTACGTCAAAGTAATCGTAAAATTCTTTTGACGCTGCAGCGGTTTCAGTTAAGGCAGGAAAATCTGACATATAATTTTAATTATTGATATAGTATTTATTTAGCGTAATCGCAATCTTAAAACATATGTATTAGAGCAAAGTTTGTGGTAGAAATCCAAGGAAATTTTCCTGTATTTCTTCCTATCGATTTCCGTGATAAAATCAGTTTCGTGGGGATTCGAATAAAATTACAACAAGAAATTCCTAAAAAAAATTGAAAATAGTAGAAAATTTGGTGTTTTGAATGTATATTTACAGCTTAAGCCTTTTAATCATTTTTTCCATAATCCCAAAAGCAATAGTATATTTTGAAATCAGTTGTGAGGTAAGAATTTTTTTTCTTAACTTTGAAAGCCAGTAAGGTAATATTGTTATATTGTAATATTGTTTCAAGATGTGCAGAGAAATTAAAGTATATCTGGGTAATATCATACTAAGTATAAGGAAAGTAAGATCTATTAACTTCAGCATTGTCGCTTAGACATAGTTAACTTTTCCGAGGATGGATAATGTTTTATTATAAATAGCCGTCTTAACGGGTTCATTAAAAATTAATAATTTCTAAAGTTTCCAATTAAATATTTCATATTGCTTGATCTAAACAATTTTTTCAGTAAAATATTTTTAAACTCCAAAGTATAATGCAGAACTCATATTACCATTTTAAATTCCTTATATTGTTTGGTTCATTCTATTATCAATGTCCATAGTACTTTTTGTTTTCCTTTAAAATTCGCGAATGAAGTGATTAAAGTTAAACTATAAGAAAATACCTTTTTTTTTGCTGAACCCAAAGAAATTAAAAAATGAATACTAAAAACAGAATCATGCATGGTTAAAAATATAACTTGAAATACTAACATATTATGCAGTGTCTTAGAAGATTATTCAATAAAATTACTGATTTTTCATAAAATCCAGTTTCACTTTTAAGAGGACTTAAGAGACGGGAATAATAATATTTTATTCTCTTTCATGTAATATAAGTACTTTCCCGAATAAAATTAATTAAATTTTTTTACAGTTCTCCATTACTATGAATTATATTTAGGAAAATATTATTGATACTTAAAATAAAACTGTTTAAATGTTATGACAAGATTTAAATCTGTTACATGGCTTTAAATATTTTTACTTTCATCAATAAATTTTACTATTTTATACTAATCAATCGAGAAGTTCATAGCATTGGTTTGCACATCTTCTTTATAATGGTTATGAAACAATTTAAAATTGTATTTATAAAAAATAAATTAGTGATGGTCAAATTTAACAATTTGGTTGGTTTTACTCAAAAAGCTGAGAAATTATTTTTAATATCAAATCGTATTGTAGCAAGAATATTTTTAATATGATTAATAGGACCGACAGTGTTTATGACCGACAGTGCCATGCATTAGAACATATGTTGACTCAGCTACATATGCTATCATTCATTAATTCATTTACACGTTTCCTTTATAAAATGTAACAGTTGGACTCGATTAGAATGATATCATTTAATCATAAGCATTATGTGTCTAAAATACTGCAGAGTATTGAATTAATAATATACTCAATTTAAAAGGTCATTGAAAGTCTTTTCTTGCATTTCAAAAGAAAATGTTACATTTCATACATACTGAAATTGGAAATTACAGTTTTTTTTTTTTCAATTCATATAAAAATTAATTTTGTCTTTCGATGTCATGTTTTATTAACAATATATTTTGATGTTGATAAAAGTTTATACTTTTTCTATATAGGCTATTTGGAAATTAAAATCTATTTTCATGTTATTCAAAGCATATTATTGAAGTGCACTTTTTCCTTTTCTAAATTAAGCAGATACTAATTTTGATAGCTCAAGGGAAAACAGTCTAACTTGTAGAGCACTAATAAGCACACATTCATATCTATTATAAGCAGAGAAAGAGATAAGAAACATTTTATCACATGATTAATCAATCAGATAAGAAGAAAATCTCAAATTGTTTGAATTTAAATTGACAAAAGAAGCACTTAAAATAATTACAAATATTTTCTTTAAATTTATATATTTTCTCTACAATTTCAGTAAAAAATTTGATAGAACTCTTCGTTAATTGTTTTAAATTTAAAGCTTTGAATAGCAAACAAAAGAAAATTATAAATTATTTTATGCCTTTATAAAATGATGTCATGGATCAATTAAAGCATTTAAAATAATAGCTTGCTCATCAAAATTTCGTAATTCATTATTTCCAAAATTTACATGATAGTATATAGGAGTTCTATTGTTTATTTTGCTCGAACACGATTTTTATTAATACCATAAATTAGTCCGAATGTGATAAAAATTAAATTTGAGGGAATAGAAGGAATATTATTATGAATAATTATTATTATCGCATTAATAAAATTTTGTTATAATGAAAAGTGCAATATATTAAATTATATTATTAAATATTATTATTGAAATTAATAAAGTATAGATTGGAATCTAGATTATATATATTGAATTAATCCTTTTTCTCAACATCTTTAAAATTTCATCAATATAAAATTCGAGTGTTGCATACTAATAATGTAGTTTTAGCAAAATTAATATTATCTATTTCCAGATTCTTTTTACAATTATGTGTTACAATTAAGTGTACAGTTCGTTATTTCATAAAACTTCTTGTTATGTCGTGGAATAATTATTCACTATTTCATTGAAATTTTATTATATAAAGGAAAATGATTCGTCAAATTCTAAAAAATAACCGTTTTCAAAATTAAACAATATTATTTATTCTTGAATTACTTTAAAAATAATTACTGATTCAATTTTTTTTTAAATCCTTTTCATCAAATTATCTAATCTCAAATTAAACAATTCTTATTATCCATAATCTGAAATTCAAATAGAGTTGTATAAAGGCTCATTAAAAAATGAAATGAATGTAGAATGTTCTAAAAATAAAGAAATCTGCTCTCTAACCATATTAAGACGTTAGAGTTTAGATTAGATTAAGCTATTAACTTCATAGACGCCGAATTTTCTTTCAAGTTCAATGTACTTCCACTCAAATTCGAATCAATGTCCCGAAATTCTTTATCGTAGAATAAGGCTCTTTCACAAATGCTTGGAAATCTTTGGCAAGAATTATCGAATATTACTCGCATTCTTGTGAAAATCTTTGTGCCGTTATCAGATTTAAACTGAATAGACCTTAATTACAAGGACTCAATTTCAATAATTAGCGTGCCAAATAGACATGTAATTCAATGAACTCGCTCTCTGTGAATTCTCAAAACAAATAAAGCATCAGAGCATCTTTCAAAGCAATAAGTAGTTTTGCTTAGTCTCTTAATAAAATAATTCATTAATTCAGTCGTTATATTTTTAGAAATCTGGGATAATGAAAAAATAGTCTCAGATTGTCAAACGTTAATGTTTCTCTATTTAATACGATTTTAAATCTATAAACATATCATTAATTTGTTCTGAATTAGTTTCCTATTGGTCTAATTTTGAATCAGTACAGAAATAGTTTATATTTATGGATGCATTTGAAATTCAACAGTAGTATTTTACACTTTAATATAATAAATTTTTATAGCGTTTGATAACAATTGGAAATTTGTATGATATATGTATTATTTATAATAAATGTGCACAAATAGTAAAACTTGTCTCTGTAGGTAGGCTGGAATTCGGATAGAGAAACATTAATAATTAAGAGAGTAACATAGTTAACATTAATAGTTAAAAGTGAAACATTAATAATTAAGAGTATTTATAATTTATATGTGATCTGATAACTGGGATTTTAATAATTTAATTTTTAAATAGCCTTTTTACCATCTAGAACAGACATTGATTTGATTCCATTAGAAATCATTCATAAGGATTAATTAAAATTGATACATGTTGGTTGTAATGGTATCAAAAAAGCGCCAAGAAAGAATGCCACTATTTTGGCGATTTCAATTGTAAAACTACATAATTTGTAATTAGCAAGTGATTTATGCACTTGACATATAATTGTGGGCTCGAATATATTTTTATAATTTGACGTAAATTTTTCTTGACAATTTTTGACCGCAGTTAAAACCGAATTGTATTTTGAAGTTTTATATTGCTCCATAGCACCGAGACTTTCAACTATTTAAATTTCATTGACGATTTTTTATATATGATTCAATAAATCAATGCTGCTGTTGTAAAAATATAAGATAAATTAAGTATTTTTCTGCTGTGTAGGTCAAAGTTATTGTAAATAATTTAGGCATAATATATCTTCTTTCTTTCAAACATTTTACAAAAGTACATTGCCTTATTCAGCAGAAGGGTACAAAATTTGGTGGCGTAGAGCGACCTGGAGAAATAAATAACTTCTAAAGTTAAGAGTTAGGAGTCGATTTCAAAATGTAAATGTCTTTTCCTTCCTGGAGTACTTTCGAAACATTGTTGCATGCACTTACAGTTTCAAATTCAAATAGTTTTTCCTATCATAATGATCTATTCGCTTAAAAAACGTATCTCTCTTCTAAATTTTTAATAATGCTTACTAAGATCATAGTCAGAGGCCATGGTTAAGAGTACAGAAAGATTCATCTTACCTATCAATGGCGGTCATATATAATGGGTGAAAATCATTACTCATGCTGCCAATATAATATTTGACAATCATCGTAATATGCTAGTTATTTAATCAAAAATGATGTTTTGAATATTGCACATGAGTTTAAGTTCTGATGATTACAGGTAGATATTAAATAAAAAAAAAGTTCAGTTCAAAAAGTGATATTATATTTATCTAAAACAAGATTCTGGAATATTATTTATTTTATGTGTAATAGAGATGAGATATCGACATAATTGTTTTCTTTTTAATGTTGAGGAAATTATTGTAATAATAAGTCATCAATTTTTCATTTTATATACTAATATAATCTGTTATTAAGCCCAGATAAAAATAGCCAGCAACATTTGACTTAAATGTCATAATTTTTTATTTTGTAAAGACATGAAATAGAGGAAAAAAAATTATTTCTTCATAAAATCAAAATCAGAAAAATTCGAAATTTCTTCGTTTCACTATTCAAAAGTAAACATCTAAGCCAACATTAAAATTTTATTTTTCTTTTGTGATGTACCCTTTTTTTCAGAAACTGATTATTATTCAAATTTCTGTTGAACAAAATAGCTATAATTTATCACTATTTCCATAATTCAGTTCGTATAATATCTGTAAAGAGGCTCATGCTGATAATTCTTTTTTTTTTCAAATAGATAAATCTTGCATGAACTGCATATTTTATTCATACAAAAGTAAATCAAAAAGGGAAGTAGAGGAACACATGCTGCTCAATAAATACATGCATATTTTATTAGTACATAAATTTTCTTCTTCAGAATACTGCAAGGAGAAACAAAACTTGAACCAAGTCATTTTGTTATTAAAAGTATACAAAAAAGTGTATGGACTGATACATTTATATTTATATCTATCATTCTATTCTTGTACCAGACCACCTTTTACAAATGATATATCCTAATAGTTATCACACGATTGGAGTTACTTGTACTCAGAGACCTTATCGAGGCGGACCGAATGCGGTATTCAGCAAGAAACTCTATCTCTCATCTATTTATAACTCTCAACTAATAAATCATGGGTCCAATAAAGCGGGAAAGGGGACTACAAAATCAGAACCATTTTCAACAACGCCTCGGGGTCGTATTTCCCGTTGAAAATAATTTTCCCAGAGGCAGAAACATGCTCTTTTAGAATCCTGGTCTCGAAATAAAATAAAAACAAGCCGAAAGGGCGTAGAAATTCCAAAATCAATATTCCATCCGGAGAGCTTTCGGAAACAGCGGATAAATCATATGATTTCTCGCACACCCTGAATATTCATGCCGCATTAGCGCAGGCTACGTCAGTCGATATGTCATGGAAAATTTATGATGTAGGGGTTGCGAAGTTATCGAGTTCTAAATACATTATACGAGAACAAATTTCATAATTGCTTGGTAAGGAACATAGATTGTTTCTGTGATCTAGATACTGTGCGATACATCGATACTGCCGAACGGGCAGGTGGATGTAGACCTGTTTTATGCTTCCGCAATTGAGACGGAATTTTATGGATTCGTCTCTCATTCAGGATATTAGAATTCTTTCTCTGTCTTAATAATGATTAAGTTCGTACAGATTAATTCATTTTAACTCTGTTTCTAATTTCATTTAAACTGAATAAATTAGCTGACTGTTCTGCTTGAATTTATTTACGATAGAACGAATATGCCCTTATATATAAATTAGAGTGTATTTTGTTTTAAAGTTAGCATATTTTATCATTTGAAATTTTAAAAAAAATAAGGATACTTTTTTTTATTCTATCGTAAGTAAGATATCTAACTAATACGAATGAGTAATTAGGCTAATTAGGCATAGGCCATTTAAATGAAAGTTAAGAAAAAAGGCAATTGAATCTAACTGCATAGAACTCATTTCCTGTTTTAATTTAAATAAAATTATAGAGGATTATTTAAAATAAGAAGGAATGCATTTAGCATAAGTTATAATTTTCTTCTATACAAAACGTTTTTATGACAAGGAATTATTTCTATGAGAATATTATTTTTTATAATATTATATGAGAATATTATTTCTATGAGTGGGTAATCATCGTCCTTGATTACCCCAGTATGTTTCAAATTACACCAGAAAATATAAAGGTAATTTGGAAGAAGGAAGAAGAATTGGAAGAAGAACTGTTTCTGTATTGATTCGAAGAGATTACATTCGTAATGATCAGAAACGACTGTGCTTTGCCTCAGACTACTGTTCATTTCCAAGTACCCCGAAACAAGGATTTATTAACGCTTATATTGAAAATTATTATTAATTGTTTATTAATGAAAATATATTCAATTTTCCGAAATATTTCATACACCTTTAACCTGCAATGAATTATAATAATTTTATCCCCTATTTATGAGAAAAGTTGGGTTTTTAAAATGAATATAAAATGTATTCTAAATAATGTAATTTCTTAAAAGGGACTAGCATTCAATTAAGCAATAGACAAAGAGCCCCTATTTCAAGTAAAACGCTCAGCTCCCAATTCAATTGTTTCCACTCTAACATTTATACTGCCTAAAGAAATCAAATCAGAAGTATAATCTGGGAGCTGAACTTTTATTTGACTTCAGATATTCGTGGATTATCGTTAATTACCAAAGCAAATTTTATTTAAACAAATTGAAATTCAAAAGATCCGTGGTTGCATTCTCTTTAAATATCAAGATGCTGTTGAACACGGCATATCAAAACGACACAGAAAACTAAATAAAAACGAAAAAAATTAAAACAAAAAAGGAAAGAAAAAGAGAAAGTAGAAAGTAGACAACTTTTGAATTCGAAAAAATGTCTCAATCCTAGGAACATGAAAGCAATAAACTGATATTTTTATGAGAATACCAATCAATTGACAGGAAACTAGTATTCAGATTCAGCTCTAAAATTAATGAAGCAGTTGATTTAGTTTTTGTTCATTGCTTCTACAAAAACGAAATGAGCAGGAAATTCTTTAGGTTGATAAGTAGTTTAAAGATTTTCATATCTAAAATTATAGTTTTAATTAAAGCAGCAATTTCTTATGTAGTTAGAAATAAACTTTTAACTGTTCAAATTATCACCGAATCAAGATCTTATTAATGATGATAGTAGCATCGGCTCAAGAACATAAGTTAATTAATTGTATTTATTCATGAGTTTAGAAATCAAATCAAATATTGCAACAGTAAAAATATTTTTTCTGGTTTAAAGTTCACTGTAGATATAAAAGAAACTGAAGAGCTTATGAATTCGTCAAAAAAGTGACAAAAAGAATAAATTGGTTATCATTTTACTCAAACAAATATCCTATTAGAAAATAGTAACAATAAAACAAAACTAACTAAGTGCCTGCAAAATGAAATACTTAAAAAAAAGATAGCTGGTTTGAAAACATTTTTAATAGAGTTAAAACAATAAAACAGTAGTGTGTTTGGTGTTTTATGAAATGTATTTTTATAAAACACCAAACACAAACCTTCAACATACTAGCAACATGTTCACATGAAAAAGACGCATTGACATATGGAAAATTCAACTGCGTATAATCTTTTGGAATTGAATATCATGTAATGAAAAAAGATAATTTTGTGGCAGAAAATATGAAAAAAATTTGGTAATAAAAATCCTTCTGGTCATTCAGTTGCTACTTAAGCAAGCTATATATCCTACCATCAGCATAACAAAACACAAATAAATAGATCGATCTCACTGATCCCCCTGACTTACTTTTGTGTATTTACTTATTTCTTTGTTTATATATATATATATATATATATATATATATATATATATATAAACAAAGAAATAAGTAAATACACAAAAGTAAGTCAGGGGGATCAGTGAGATCGATCTATTTATTTGTGTTTTGTTATGCTGATGGTAGGATATATAGCTTGCTTAAGTAGCAACTGAATGACCAGAAGGATTTTTATTACCAAATTTTTTTCATATTTTCTGCCACAAAATTATCTTTTTTCATTACATGATATTCAATTCCAAAAGATTATACGCAGTTGAATTTTCCATATGTCAATGCGTCTTTTTCATGTGAACATGTTGCTAGTATGTTGAAGGTTTGTGTTTGGTGTTTTATAAAAATACATTTCATAAAACACCAAACACACTACTGTTTTATTGTTTTAACTCTATTAAAAATGTTTTCAAACCAGCTATCTTTTTTTTAAGTATTTCATTTTGCAGGCACTTAGTTAGTTTTGTTTTATTGTTACTATTTTCTAATAGGATATTTGTTTGAGTAAAATGATAACCAATTTATTCTTTTTGTCACTTTTTTGACGAATTCATAAGCTCTTCAGTTTCTTTTATATCTACAGTGAACTTTAAACCAGAAAAAATATTTTTACTGTTGCAATATTTGATTTGATTTCTAAACTCATGAATAAATACAATTAATTAACTTATGTTCTTGAGCCGATGCTACTATCATCATTAATAAGATCTTGATTCGGTGATAATTTGAACAGTTAAAAGTTTATTTCTAACTACATAAGAAATTGCTGCTTTAATTAAAACTATAATTTTAGATATGAAAATCTTTAAACTACTTATCAACCTAAAGAATTTCCTGCTCATTTCGTTTTTGTAGAAGCAATGAACAAAAACTAAATCAACTGCTTCATTAATTTTAGAGCTGAATCTGAATACTAGTTTCCTGTCAATTGATTGGTATTCTCATAAAAATATCAGTTTATTGCTTTCATGTTCCTAGGATTGAGACATTTTTTCGAATTCAAAAGTTGTCTACTTTCTACTTTCTCTTTTTCTTTCCTTTTTTGTTTTAATTTTTTTCGTTTTTATTTAGTTTTCTGTGTTGTTTTGATATGCCGTGTTCAACAGCATCTTGATATTTAAAGAGAATGCAACCACGGATCTTTTGAATTTCAATTTGTTTAAATAAAATTTGCTTTGGTAATTAACGATAATCCACGAATATCTGAAGTCAAATAAAAGTTCAGCTCCCAGATTATACTTCTGATTTGATTTCTTTAGGCAGTATAAATGTTAGAGTGGAAACAATTGAATTGGGAGCTGAGCGTTTTACTTGAAATAGGGGCTCTTTGTCTATTGCTTAATTGAATGCTAGTCCCTTTTAAGAAATTACATTATTTAGAATACATTTTATATTCATTTTAAAAACCCAACTTTTCTCATAAATAGGGGATAAAATTATTATAATTTATTGCAGGTTAAAGGTGTATGAAATATTTCGGAAAATTGAATATATTTTCATTAATAAACAATTAATGATAATTTTCAATATAAGCGTTAATAAATCCTTGTTTCGGGGTACTTGGAAATGAACAGTAGTCTGAGGCAAAGCACAGTCGTTTCTGATCATTACGAATGTAATCTCTTCGAATCAATACAGAAACAGTTCTTCTTCCAATTCTTCTTCCTTCTTCCAAATTACCTTTATATTTTCTGGTGTAATTTGAAACATACTGGGGTAATCAAGGACGATGATTACCCACTCATAGAAATAATATTCTCATATAATATTATAAAAAATAATATTCTCATAGAAATAATTCCTTGTCATAAAAACGTTTTGTATAGAAGAAAATTATAACTTATGCTAAATGCATTCCTTCTTATTTTAAATAATCCTCTATAATTTTATTTAAATTAAAACAGGAAATGAGTTCTATGCAGTTAGATTCAATTGCCTTTTTTCTTAACTTTCATTTAAATGGCCTATGCCTAATTAGCCTAATTACTCATTCGTATTAGTTAGATATCTTACTTACGATAGAATAAAAAAAAGTATCCTTATTTTTTTTAAAATTTCAAATGATAAAATATGCTAACTTTAAAACAAAATACACTCTAATTTATATATAAGGGCATATTCGTTCTATCGTAAATAAATTCAAGCAGAACAGTCAGCTAATTTATTCAGTTTAAATGAAATTAGAAACAGAGTTAAAATGAATTAATCTGTACGAACTTAATCATTATTAAGACAGAGAAAGAATTCTAATATCCTGAATGAGAGACGAATCCATAAAATTCCGTCTCAATTGCGGAAGCATAAAACAGGTCTACATCCACCTGCCCGTTCGGCAGTATCGATGTATCGCACAGTATCTAGATCACAGAAACAATCTATGTTCCTTACCAAGCAATTATGAAATTTGTTCTCGTATAATGTATTTAGAACTCGATAACTTCGCAACCCCTACATCATAAATTTTCCATGACATATCGACTGACGTAGCCTGCGCTAATGCGGCATGAATATTCAGGGTGTGCGAGAAATCATATGATTTATCCGCTGTTTCCGAAAGCTCTCCGGATGGAATATTGATTTTGGAATTTCTACGCCCTTTCGGCTTGTTTTTATTTTATTTCGAGACCAGGATTCTAAAAGAGCATGTTTCTGCCTCTGGGAAAATTATTTTCAACGGGAAATACGACCCCGAGGCGTTGTTGAAAATGGTTCTGATTTTGTAGTCCCCTTTCCCGCTTTATTGGACCCATGATTTATTAGTTGAGAGTTATAAATAGATGAGAGATAGAGTTTCTTGCTGAATACCGCATTCGGTCCGCCTCGATAAGGTCTCTGAGTACAAGTAACTCCAATCGTGTGATAACTATTAGGATATATCATTTGTAAAAGGTGGTCTGGTACAAGAATAGAATGATAGATATAAATATAAATGTATCAGTCCATACACTTTTTTGTATACTTTTAATAACAAAATGACTTGGTTCAAGTTTTGTTTCTCCTTGCAGTATTCTGAAGAAGAAAATTTATGTACTAATAAAATATGCATGTATTTATTGAGCAGCATGTGTTCCTCTACTTCCCTTTTTGATTTACTTTTGTATGAATAAAATATGCAGTTCATGCAAGATTTATCTATTTGAAAAAAAAAAGAATTATCAGCATGAGCCTCTTTACAGATATTATACGAACTGAATTATGGAAATAGTGATAAATTATAGCTATTTTGTTCAACAGAAATTTGAATAATAATCAGTTTCTGAAAAAAAGGGTACATCACAAAAGAAAAATAAAATTTTAATGTTGGCTTAGATGTTTACTTTTGAATAGTGAAACGAAGAAATTTCGAATTTTTCTGATTTTGATTTTATGAAGAAATAATTTTTTTTCCTCTATTTCATGTCTTTACAAAATAAAAAATTATGACATTTAAGTCAAATGTTGCTGGCTATTTTTATCTGGGCTTAATAACAGATTATATTAGTATATAAAATGAAAAATTGATGACTTATTATTACAATAATTTCCTCAACATTAAAAAGAAAACAATTATGTCGATATCTCATCTCTATTACACATAAAATAAATAATATTCCAGAATCTTGTTTTCGATAAATATAATATCACTTTTTGAACTGAACTTTTTTTTTTATTTAATATCTACCTGTAATCATCAGAACTTAAACTCATGTGCAATATTCAAAACATCATTTTTGAATAATTAACTAGCATATTACGATGATTGTCAAATATTATATTGGCAGCATGAGTAATGATTTTCACCCATTATATATGACCGCCATTGATAGGTAAGATGAATCTTTCTGTACTCTTAACCATGGCCTCTGACTATGATCTTAGTAAGCATTATTAAAAATTTAGAAGAGAGATACGTTTTTTAAGCGAATAGATCATTATGATAGGAAAAACTATTTGAATTTGAAACTGTAAGTGCATGCAACAATGTTTCGAAAGTACTCCAGGAAGGAAAAGACATTTACATTTTGAAATCGACTCCTAACTCTTAACTTTAGAAGTTATTTATTTCTCCAGGTCGCTCTACGCCACCAAATTTTGTACCCTTCTGCTGAATAAGGCAATGTACTTTTGTAAAATGTTTGAAAGAAAGAAGATATATTATGCCTAAATTATTTACAATAACTTTGACCTACACAGCAGAAAAATACTTAATTTATCTTATATTTTTACAACAGCAGCATTGATTTATTGAATCATATATAAAAAATCGTCAATGAAATTTAAATAGTTGAAAGTCTCGGTGCTATGGAGCAATATAAAACTTCAAAATACAATTCGGTTTTAACTGCGGTCAAAAATTGTCAAGAAAAATTTACGTCAAATTATAAAAATATATTCGAGCCCACAATTATATGTCAAGTGCATAAATCACTTGCTAATTGCAAATTATGTAGTTTTACAATTGAAATCGCCAAAATAGTGGCATTCTTTCTTGGCGCTTTTTTGATATCATTACAACCAACATGTATCAATTTTAATTAATCCTTATGAATGATTTCTAATGGAATCAAATCAATGTCTGTTCTAGATGGTAAAAAGGCTATTTAAAAATTAAATTATTAAAATCCCAGTAATCAGATCACATATAAATTATAAATACTCTTAATTATTAATGTTTCACTTTTAACTATTAATGTTAACTATGTTACTCTCTTAATTATTAATGTTTCTCTATCCGAATTCCAGCCTACCTACAGAGACAAGTTTTACTATTTGTGCACATTTATTATAAATAATACATATATCATACAAATTTCCAATTGTTATCAAACGCTATAAAAATTTATTATATTAAAGTGTAAAATACTACTGTTGAATTTCAAATGCATCCATAAATATAAACTATTTCTGTACTGATTCAAAATTAGACCAATAGGAAACTAATTCAGAACAAATTAATGATATGTTTATAGATTTAAAATCGTATTAAATAGAGAAACATTAACGTTTGACAATCTGAGACTATTTTTTCTTTATCCCAGATTTCTAAAAATATAACGACTGAATTAATGAATTATTTTATTAAGAGACTAAGCAAAACTACTTATTGCTTTGAAAGATGCTCTGATGCTTTATTTGTTTTGAGAATTCACAGAGAGCGAGTTCATTGAATTACATGTCTATTTGGCACGCTAATTATTGAAATTGAGTCCTTGTAATTAAGGTCTATTCAGTTTAAATCTGATAACGGCACAAAGATTTTCACAAGAATGCGAGTAATATTCGATAATTCTTGCCAAAGATTTCCAAGCATTTGTGAAAGAGCCTTATTCTACGATAAAGAATTTCGGGACATTGATTCGAATTTGAGTGGAAGTACATTGAACTTGAAAGAAAATTCG
>JAPMOQ010020855.1:5712564-5744304 GCA_026543055.1 Argiope trifasciata
AAATTCGAATCAATGTCCCGAAATTCTTTATCGTAGAATAAGGCTCTTTCACAAATGCTTGGAAATCTTTGGCAAGAATTATCGAATATTACTCGCATTCTTGTGAAAATCTTTGTGCCGTTATCAGATTTAAACTGAATAGACCTTAATTACAAGGACTCAATTTCAATAATTAGCGTGCCAAATAGACATGTAATTCAATGAACTCGCTCTCTGTGAATTCTCAAAACAAATAAAGCATCAGAGCATCTTTCAAAGCAATAAGTAGTTTTGCTTAGTCTCTTAATAAAATAATTCATTAATTCAGTCGTTATATTTTTAGAAATCTGGGATAAAGAAAAAATAGTCTCAGATTGTCAAACGTTAATGTTTCTCTATTTAATACGATTTTAAATCTATAAACATATCATTAATTTGTTCTGAATTAGTTTCCTATTGGTCTAATTTTGAATCAGTACAGAAATAGTTTATATTTATGGATGCATTTGAAATTCAACAGTAGTATTTTACACTTTAATATAATAAATTTTTATAGCGTTTGATAACAATTGGAAATTTGTATGATATATGTATTATTTATAATAAATGTGCACAAATAGTAAAACTTGTCTCTGTAGGTAGGCTGGAATTCGGATAGAGAAACATTAATAATTAAGAGAGTAACATAGTTAACATTAATAGTTAAAAGTGAAACATTAATAATTAAGAGTATTTATAATTTATATGTGATCTGATTACTGGGATTTTAATAATTTAATTTTTAAATAGCCTTTTTACCATCTAGAACAGACATTGATTTGATTCCATTAGAAATCATTCATAAGGATTAATTAAAATTGATACATGTTGGTTGTAATGATATCAAAAAAGCGCCAAGAAAGAATGCCACTATTTTGGCGATTTCAATTGTAAAACTACATAATTTGCAATTAGCAAGTGATTTATGCACTTGACATATAATTGTGGGCTCGAATATATTTTTATAATTTGACGTAAATTTTTCTTGACAATTTTTGACCGCAGTTAAAACCGAATTGTATTTTGAAGTTTTATATTGCTCCATAGCACCGAGACTTTCAACTATTTAAATTTCATTGACGATTTTTTATATATGATTCAATAAATCAATGCTGCTGTTGTAAAAATATAAGATAAATTAAGTATTTTTCTGCTGTGTAGGTCAAAGTTATTGTAAATAATTTAGGCATAATATATCTTCTTTCTTTCAAACATTTTACAAAAGTACATTGCCTTATTCAGCAGAAGGGTACAAAATTTGGTGGCGTAGAGCGACCTGGAGAAATAAATAACTTCTAAAGTTAAGAGTTAGGAGTCGATTTCAAAATGTAAATGTCTTTTCCTTCCTGGAGTACTTTCGAAACATTGTTGCATGCACTTACAGTTTCAAATTCAAATAGTTTTTCCTATCATAATGATCTATTCGCTTAAAAAACGTATCTCTCTTCTAAATTTTTAATAATGCTTACTAAGATCATAGTCAGAGGCCATGGTTAAGAGTACAGAAAGATTCATCTTACCTATCAATGGCGGTCATATATAATGGGTGAAAATCATTACTCATGCTGCCAATATAATATTTGACAATCATCGTAATATGCTAGTTAATTATTCAAAAATGATGTTTTGAATATTGCACATGAGTTTAAGTTCTGATGATTACAGGTAGATATTAAATAAAAAAAAAAGTTCAGTTCAAAAAGTGATATTATATTTATCGAAAACAAGATTCTGGAATATTATTTATTTTATGTGTAATAGAGATGAGATATCGACATAATTGTTTTCTTTTTAATGTTGAGGAAATTATTGTAATAATAAGTCATCAATTTTTCATTTTATATACTAATATAATCTGTTATTAAGCCCAGATAAAAATAGCCAGCAACATTTGACTTAAATGTCATAATTTTTTATTTTGTAAAGACATGAAATAGAGGAAAAAAAATTATTTCTTCATAAAATCAAAATCAGAAAAATTCGAAATTTCTTCGTTTCACTATTCAAAAGTAAACATCTAAGCCAACATTAAAATTTTATTTTTCTTTTGTGATGTACCCTTTTTTTCAGAAACTGATTATTATTCAAATTTCTGTTGAACAAAATAGCTATAATTTATCACTATTTCCATAATTCAGTTCGTATAATATCTGTAAAGAGGCTCATGCTGATAATTCTTTTTTTTTTCAAATAGATAAATCTTGCATGAACTGCATATTTTATTCATACAAAAGTAAATCAAAAAGGGAAGTAGAGGAACACATGCTGCTCAATAAATACATGCATATTTTATTAGTACATAAATTTTCTTCTTCAGAATACTGCAAGGAGAAACAAAACTTGAACCAAGTCATTTTGTTATTAAAAGTATACAAAAAAGTGTATGGACTGATACATTTATATTTATATCTATCATTCTATTCTTGTACCAGACCACCTTTTACAAATGATATATCCTAATAGTTATCACACGATTGGAGTTACTTGTACTCAGAGACCTTATCGAGGCGGACCGAATGCGGTATTCAGCAAGAAACTCTATCTCTCATCTATTTATAACTCTCAACTAATAAATCATGGGTCCAATAAAGCGGGAAAGGGGACTACAAAATCAGAACCATTTTCAACAACGCCTCGGGGTCGTATTTCCCGTTGAAAATAATTTTCCCAGAGGCAGAAACATGCTCTTTTAGAATCCTGGTCTCGAAATAAAATAAAAACAAGCCGAAAGGGCGTAGAAATTCCAAAATCAATATTCCATCCGGAGAGCTTTCGGAAACAGCGGATAAATCATATGATTTCTCGCACACCCTGAATATTCATGCCGCATTAGCGCAGGCTACGTCAGTCGATATGTCATGGAAAATTTATGATGTAGGGGTTGCGAAGTTATCGAGTTCTAAATACATTATACGAGAACAAATTTCATAATTGCTTGGTAAGGAACATAGATTGTTTCTGTGATCTAGATACTGTGCGATACATCGATACTGCCGAACGGGCAGGTGGATGTAGACCTGTTTTATGCTTCCGCAATTGAGACGGAATTTTATGGATTCGTCTCTCATTCAGGATATTAGAATTCTTTCTCTGTCTTAATAATGATTAAGTTCGTACAGATTAATTCATTTTAACTCTGTTTCTAATTTCATTTAAACTGAATAAATTAGCTGACTGTTCTGCTTGAATTTATTTACGATAGAACGAATATGCCCTTATATATAAATTAGAGTGTATTTTGTTTTAAAGTTAGCATATTTTATCATTTGAAATTTTAAAAAAAATAAGGATACTTTTTTTTATTCTATCGTAAGTAAGATATCTAACTAATACGAATGAGTAATTAGGCTAATTAGGCATAGGCCATTTAAATGAAAGTTAAGAAAAAAGGCAATTGAATCTAACTGCATAGAACTCATTTCCTGTTTTAATTTAAATAAAATTATAGAGGATTATTTAAAATAAGAAGGAATGCATTTAGCATAAGTTATAATTTTCTTCTATACAAAACGTTTTTATGACAAGGAATTATTTCTATGAGAATATTATTTTTTATAATATTATATGAGAATATTATTTCTATGAGTGGGTAATCATCGTCCTTGATTACCCCAGTATGTTTCAAATTACACCAGAAAATATAAAGGTAATTTGGAAGAAGGAAGAAGAATTGGAAGAAGAACTGTTTCTGTATTGATTCGAAGAGATTACATTCGTAATGATCAGAAACGACTGTGCTTTGCCTCAGACTACTGTTCATTTCCAAGTACCCCGAAACAAGGATTTATTAACGCTTATATTGAAAATTATCATTAATTGTTTATTAATGAAAATATATTCAATTTTCCGAAATATTTCATACACCTTTAACCTGCAATAAATTATAATAATTTTATCCCCTATTTATGAGAAAAGTTGGGTTTTTAAAATGAATATAAAATGTATTCTAAATAATGTAATTTCTTAAAAGGGACTAGCATTCAATTAAGCAATAGACAAAGAGCCCCTATTTCAAGTAAAACGCTCAGCTCCCAATTCAATTGTTTCCACTCTAACATTTATACTGCCTAAAGAAATCAAATCAGAAGTATAATCTGGGAGCTGAACTTTTATTTGACTTCAGATATTCGTGGATTATCGTTAATTACCAAAGCAAATTTTATTTAAACAAATTGAAATTCAAAAGATCCGTGGTTGCATTCTCTTTAAATATCAAGATGCTGTTGAACACGGCATATCAAAACGACACAGAAAACTAAATAAAAACGAAAAAAATTAAAACAAAAAAGGAAAGAAAAAGAGAAAGTAGAAAGTAGACAACTTTTGAATTCGAAAAAATGTCTCAATCCTAGGAACATGAAAGCAATAAACTGATATTTTTATGAGAATACCAATCAATTGACAGGAAACTAGTATTCAGATTCAGCTCTAAAATTAATGAAGCAGTTGATTTAGTTTTTGTTCATTGCTTCTACAAAAACGAAATGAGCAGGAAATTCTTTAGGTTGATAAGTAGTTTAAAGATTTTCATATCTAAAATTATAGTTTTAATTAAAGCAGCAATTTCTTATGTAGTTAGAAATAAACTTTTAACTGTTCAAATTATCACCGAATCAAGATCTTATTAATGATGATAGTAGCATCGGCTCAAGAACATAAGTTAGTTAATTGTATTTATTCATGAGTTTAGAAATCAAATCAAATATTGCAACAGTAAAAATATTTTTTCTGGTTTAAAGTTCACTGTAGATATAAAAGAAACTGAAGAGCTTATGAATTCGTCAAAAAAGTGACAAAAAGAATAAATTGGTTATCATTTTACTCAAACAAATATCCTATTAGAAAATAGTAACAATAAAACAAAACTAACTAAGTGCCTGCAAAATGAAATACTTAAAAAAAAGATAGCTGGTTTGAAAACATTTTTAATAGAGTTAAAACAATAAAACAGTAGTGTGTTTGGTGTTTTATGAAATGTATTTTTATAAAACACCAAACACAAACCTTCAACATACTAGCAACATGTTCACATGAAAAAGACGCATTGACATATGGAAAATTCAACTGCGTATAATCTTTTGGAATTGAATATCATGTAATGAAAAAAAGATAATTTTGTGGCAGAAAATATGAAAAAAATTTGGTAATAAAAATCCTTCTGGTCATTCAGTTGCTACTTAAGCAAGCTATATATCCTACCATCAGCATAACAAAACACAAATAAATAGATCGATCTCACTGATCCCCCTGACTTACTTTTGTGTATTTACTTATTTCTTTGTTTATATATATATATATATATATATATATATATATATATATATATAAATGCTGCTATACTATTGGTACATTTACATTCTTTATCTCTCGTTTTTACTTTATTTATTACTTATTTCTCATTGTTTATTGCCTACTCGGTAGATATTTGTCTACTTTATTTCTTTGTTTATATTTTGTATTACTGAGGAATAGTTTTGAGTCGTTTCCCCTCCAAACGCCTTAGGCTAAATAGAAAATTTGGCATTCAATATTCTGTGGAATATGAAACTATTCAAAGTATTTCTAATTTCTTTGATATTGGGACCTTGTAGTTTTTTTCTTTCGAATATGAATTAATTTCCAAATGAGAGAAAGATCAAATTGAAAATTATGAAATACACGTCCAATATCGGAAATTATTCTTTAATAAAGAAAATTCTTTTGAAACCATGTCTAAGAGATGGCCGTACTTTTGCTTTTAAATACAGATTTTGGGAAAATATGTCTATTTAATTCTAAAATTAAATATTTAATGTTGATTTACGTGAAATGAATAATTTTGACAATTATCAAATTATAAAACATTGGAATATGGTCTTAGGCAAAATAATATTCAAATATGTATTAGTAAGTAGACTGTAAAACTAATTATTATTACATTATACTAAACGTAATAATTCAAAAGCATACCATTGTTTGCCCTTAATTTATAAAATAATATTAAATCACTTCGAGTTTTCATAAAAGATTCTAGTAATTCATATTTTTAATAAAATATTTCAAATTTATATTTTAGAAGTATATAAATTCAACTATTAGAGTGTCCATTATTTCAAGGAAAGCATATTTGCGACAGAAACAGTTGAGAAAAGTTACACAGTGTGATAACAGTTTTCAGCTGATACTTTTCAATGTACAGTCAAAGGACAAATACTGCTAATTTCTGTCGCAATATTTCATTTTTATCTCGTATTCTCTCACTTAACCTCTCTAGAAGAGCATCATTAATTTACTTTTATCATACACCGGTATCCGCTACGCTCCAGTTTGTAGTGAGGCATTAATTTTTATGTCAATGCTTTTTTTAAACCATTTTTATCCAAACTTACTTAATAAGATCGTAATTTATAGGATCGATGGATAGAAAAAAATGGGGGAAATGCTTCTTTAAATCACCCTGAAAAAGAAAAGTTTTTAAGCCCCATGTTTGTATTAATTAGTTAGTTATGACATCAAAAGAAGTGATAAATGAATAATTTGTATTTAAGATATTTTATTTTATTAATTTCGAAACAAGCTTCTCGAATAAATTGCTACTATTTAATGGGAGTACCCGTTTCTTTTCTTGATATGTATAAATTATGTTCGCTATTTAACTGATGATGTATAATATCGCAATTAAGATTTTTGTTTCAGAGTTTTATTTCCTTTTCTTTCGGTCGAAGTTCTTCATTTGTTTTTTTTTTAAAAAAAAAACGAGTTTCAAGGATATTTTGTTTCAATGCTATAAAATTTTCTGTCTGTCATAAAAAAACAAGCAATTTTCTTTCCTTTTCTCTGGTTTATAAAAACTCTTTGAAATAAGTTTGACTGAAATTTTATTTCTTTTCAATTTTATAAGTGAATAGATAAATTATATTTCATTAAGTATCAGCATAATTAAAGCAAAAAATCACGAGATCCACTGATTTTAAAACATTTCTTTGATATATGTATTTTAGAATTAAATAATGATATACATTTTTTATCTTTTGATAAATTTATAATAGAAGAAATTTAACTTAGTACAAAAATTCTTATTGTTGTAAAACGAATACAATTATATCTTCACACAATCACATTTTTATATGAGTTCTTAAAATAAATATATATATACATGTTATAATAATGCCAAATAATTATATTTTCCTTATCATTAATCTAAATAAGGAGTCAATTTTTATAATTCTATATACTACGCAAATCGGACAGTCATTATATATCATGAAATTCGTCATTTCACAGAGATTTCTGCTTTAATTTCAGCTTTGTCACAAAGGGAAATTGGTCTTGATGATTTAAGTTGGTTTAATTATGTAAGTATTTTCACATATCTTTTCTTCAATCGATTACAAAAGTGGTAAATTGTTGAGTTTTGTTGAATTTTGTTCCAATTTTTTACATGTATGGAAAAAATAGGTGTCCAGTGAATACGTAACCCGAAGCCAGCATACCTCTGTAGCTGTGATGAATATTGCTGCAGTAAATATAATAAGAAAATATGAGTTTTTCTGGATTAATAATTAATTTTGAACCATTTCTACAAAAAAGAAAGAGTACATGTAATAGCATACCAGAAAAACCCCTGGGACAGACAGTGTCTCTTGTATTATTTGATAAATTGTATTGTAGTGAAACAACTACAGCCTTTAGAAGGATGATGTAAATATATATATGCGTGTGTGTGTGTGAAATTATTTTTATGACTTTGAAAATCTGAGGAACATACATTTTTTGGTAATCCCTTAAAATTTATATTTTCTCTATATATTATATCTGTTTCATCTTCTTATGTTACGCTTTTATTATATTCAGAATCATTAATATTTATGCTGTTTGTATTTGCTTGTATGTCAAGGATTAGATATCAATAACGTAGAAAAATTTCGGAATTTAAAAGAAAGTTCCGTTGCAGTTTTTGCAAAATTATCTTTAGAATGATATTGTGATTTAAATATTACAAAACATTAAAAATAAAACAAAGATATTGAGACAAAAAGATGTGACTAAAGATGTGATTTTGAGACAAAAATATGAAAAAGACAAAGATTATTGATGAATAATTTTATAAATAAATTTACATTTTTTTCATAAATAAATGAAAGGAAAAAAATCAAATGATTAAATTAATGTGAGAATTCATAAGAATCTTTACAAAAGGAAAATGAATCGTTTGCTGAAAAATATTGCACAATTGGTATTTTAAAATTTTGCAATTCACATACATATTTGATCGTAGTGTAGGAAAATGGAGAATATGTCTAAACCGATCACAAAAAGTTTTTTCCTCTGTAAAATAAGATAAACATTCGTAAAGAATATTTATAAAATGTTGAAACCTAGGATTAATCTTGCCTCCAAACATCTATTTATTACGACTTCTAGCAGGTATTTGCACGAAGGGTTTAATAGCATTGTTTACATTTTTCGAAAAATACTTTTGATTTATTGAATATTCTGCCTGGAAAATAATTATTGATTTAGAATTGACTAAAAAAAGTTGCTACCAGCCTTTGAGGATGCTGGAAAATATTACAACAATCAATTGCAAGAAAGAAAAAAATCAGTTTACTTAATGCATTTCAATTTAAATCAATATATTTTATCATAAAATTAAATCGCAACCTTGATTCTTTACAAAAATTTTTAAATAGGAATTGGAATAATTATTGTATTCCCAAGTTTAATTAAGAAATAGAATTTCAAGTGATAAATATACTATTTTTAATGAAAATTAAGTCATTATAAGTTAAGAGTGATTGAAAATTATTTTAAATCCTTAGTATTGAATGAGATATTATTTGACGATCTAAATGATTTTTTAAAATTATACTGTATTATATACTGTACTCTTTAAAATTTATACACATTTAATTTATATTTATCTAAGTTTTAGTATATATGTGATTTATTTGTAGCATTTAATCACTTTAAGTAAAATATTTTCAGTTTATATAAAAATTGTTTCATGAGAATCTCTGCATATATTTTAGAAACAATCAAATTATTTTTAATGTAATTGAAAAGATAGATAGTTCCAATTCTTCACAGTACTTCGTATAACCGACAATTTATTACATCACATAAATTAAGAGCTCATATTCAATAAAGACAATCCTTTTTTTAGAAATTACCCTCCTCTCATTTTTTTTTGAAACTTTATCTAATATCAGCAAACGTTTCTACAAAAAATACTATAAATACAAATATTTACAGTTTTCCAATAAATTCATTTGTAATAATATATTTTTAACTTTTTCAAAAAAAAAAATTCAGTAAAAAAATAAAATCAGAAAAATAATTCAAGAGTAAAAGAAAGAAAACATAGAAAGAACCTTTAAAAATATATGATATATAATAAGAATTTTGACAAGACATTTTATGTAGCTTAATAATTTTCATAAAAATTTATAAGCATTCTTCTAATTCTATTCTTAAGAATGGAAATGTATTTTCGTCAATTTAGAGAACGTTTCATTGGTACATAACAATCTTCGCATCTATTTAATAGAGAAGGAAATAAGAACTTGAATAAATCCTATTATGTACATTGTTTATCGTAAAAAAATATATATTACTTGCAAATTTCATGTAAAAACAAACTGTGAAATATTTAAATCTAATTTATAATTAAAATATCTTTGAAACAATATGTAGGAGTAAGCATAAAAATCATTTTTTTTTTTTCAAATAAGCAAGTTAAATAATCCTGAAATAGAAAGTCGCTTTTCATTTTCGATTCATAGCAGAAAATATTTTAAATGAATAATTCTTTCCATGCTCCATCATGCCTTCAGAAGAAGCAAGCTCTTTCATTTGAGTTTGGGAGCCATGAGCAAACAATCATATATTCTTCTAAATCCATTGCAAAAAGGAGCGATTCACTTTCGTCACTCTTCTTCAATATGCACATGTTTCATCAGTACGTTTCAATATGCACTTTCTCTCCCCTTCCTAGAAGCATTTACTCAACCCAGGGCCTCGCCCATCCATCTCCAACCCTCAGCTGCTACCTCCCACATCCCCTTTTACAAAGGTTTCGGTACGGAAATCTTTGTGCAAACAGGAACTGCGAACGGAAGGAACTTTTCGGAAGCTGTCAATTTTACGAAATCGAGTGGCAGTGGAGCTACCAGATAAATCAATGCAAAGCCCTGAGAATAGTTCCTATAACTTCATAAACCCAGAGCATCCTAAGGCCGTACTGATAACGGATTTCGCAAATTAACTTTGGTTACCGCATGCTTGGCGATAAATGTTTCCAATATTCTATTGGAGAGGGGGGAGACCTGTTAATAACTGAATATGCACAGCAGAAGCACAGAGGATAAGGTGCCAATACGAGAAAGGATTTCGCTTATTATTACTGGAAACATGTATTCGTGGGGGAATTTTTTTTGGCACCTTTTTCTAAAGATATAACTACTTCGCTTCCACTGGGAAAAAGGCCAATGGATTTGTAGAAACGTATTGGAAACTTTGGCAAGATGAACATCTTTGTATTGAAAAGAAAATGGTGTTCTTTTTTAAATGAAATCCAATGCTCAACTCTACTTTCTTTTTGGAACCGAAATTTCGGTCACCAGGAAAGGGCATTTTTCCAATATTTTTCAAAGAATCTTTTAGTGTTAATGTAGGCAAAAAATGAAAATTTATGTTAAATTTATATGGCATTTTTAATATCAAAATGAGGTTGCTGGGGGAAGGTCATCATCCAATTTTTATACTAGATACTAAATTGAAATTTGGAATATTTTTTGAAGTATAAGTAAACTATAATTTTGTTTCAATAAATAAAAGTACGAAATAAAATATAGAGAAGCAATATAACATGCACATAAATATATTTATTGATAAAAGAAAGAAATTAAACAAGTAAAATAGGAATTGTTATTATAGCACATATGATTTGCAACTGACAGTTTTGAATAGCCCAATGCTTACTTTAAAAACCCTGCTTAAAGATGTTACATATAGAAATAAACAAATGAAAGTCCACAGAAAATGCTAGAAATGAATGCCTTAAGAGCTAATGGCCGCAAATAAAATCATGGTTTGAACTCATATTATACATCTTCATACAGAATGTTCGTCATTAGCAACATGAATTGATTTTGAACAGCAGTCCCGAAGCAGTTCAATAAAGAATGTTCTGGGATTAGATAAAATGAATAATCTTTGTTATCATGCTAGCAGTTTGCTACGTGGTACTGTCTATCATTAATGTCTCTTCAGATACAATAAATATATAGAGTTAAATCTAGCTTCTGTAGTGGCCCAAATTCTGTTCTGTATCAATCAATCTTTGAATCGCTTGGAATTAGAGTACGAAGAGAAATACATATATACGCCCACAAACATTTTAGATACAAAGACATTTCGGAAATTATAAAGTGAGTGGTGTAAAAAAAGTTACTGAAATAAATAGCAATAAAAATGGTTCACAGCAGTACAGTATCGAAATAGCAGTACTGAGAAATATTGATTTCACTCTAGATGCTGTCAGATCAACTTACAGCTTCTTTTGTTTAGTATATTCTGATGAGGATTGGGTGTGTACAAAAAATGGCATTACAACGGTGAAAAGCTTATAATTATAATTTTAAAAAATAGAATTCAAATAGCTATCAAAAGACTCGCTATTCAAGCATAACTTTCCCGTGCATATGTGCAAGATGCAAAAGAAGCTAAAGGTAGCACCAAAAAACATTGAAATAAAATAAAAGCAGAGAGAAATAATTAGAGCATTAAAGATAAATTAAAGAATAGAGAGAAAGAAAAATAAAATATAATGCATAAATAAAATATAAATAAAAACAAGTAAACAAATAAATAATAAATAAATATAATATAAACGAATAAATATAAATAAATAAACATGAACAATAAAGAATATACATGGGATCAGCCTAAGTTAGAGTCCATTATCCGAAACAAAAAGCTAGATAAAGAGTCCTTTTGCAATTTTTTCTCAAACTCACAGAGTATCGTTCACTTTTATCAGTGCTTGAATTCTTATGTGCATAATTTGAAGGCTATCGTAAATTCCTTTTAAAGTTTGATAAAAAAAAAAACTTTTACACTTGAAGTACTGCTTTATCACAATTTGTAACCGAGAAAGAGTGCTTTTGTCGCAAAATTATATTATTATATAATTTGTCATTAACAAGCCGAACATAGCGATTTTAATCCGAGAGAGCATCTCTTGTTTGCAGTAGCACTATCTAAATCCAAAAGCACGTCTTAGCTACTCATGCGTCTTAACCCTTTTTATGGGAAATGGGACTTCATTCATGCATTTCATTCACAGGTGGTCGACACACACACATTCGCTTTTACAACCCACTTCATAGGGGAGCTCTTTCAGGCACCTCACAGCTTAAGAACAACCATGCCAGCAACATGATTCAAGCCAGATCACGGCGCAGACATGCTGCCCCTAAGCCAAGACGCCGACCCGAATAGCTCCTAATTGTAATAATAATTAATTTTAAAGGAATCTATCACAGATGTAATAAATTTCATACGAAACAAATTTATAAGTTAAAATTACACACATAACTATGTAATTAATTAGAAATATTATTTCATTTTATTATCAAAAACAAACAAACAAAAAATAACGATTTTAAATTTAAAGCTCTTACTCTCCTTAAATCTATTTGCATTAAGATGATGATGTCGTGTCAGTGTTTCCATGGAAAAGGGGGGGGGCAGTAGCTTCTGAGGGTAAAAAACCCTGAACAGAAGTCAGAGCAGAAAAAAGAGAGTAGAAGTCTTACTTATAGCTCATATGAAGATGATAAACACATTCGCTTGCCCAATCCCTTTTTACTGGTGGGCACTTTCATAATGCTCACATATAGAATACAGAAGAACAACCATACCCGAGCCGTGAGTCAAACCCTGGACAAACAGACCACGGAGAAAACCCGCTACCCCTACGCCATGACGCCAGCATCTATTTGCTTACTTCATGAAATTAATTTTTATTTCATTCTATTTTATGAGACTCTATTCTATGATATAATTAATTCACAGAAAAATATGTATATATAAAGGAAGATTTCGCCAGTATTCTCAATTTGCATTAAGATGTAATTTTAAATCAGCTAGAGACTAAAACTGCATAAAGATTCTAGTTATAAATAAAGAATAAGTTGTTGAATACTTCCTTGGGACTTGAATCATTTGTTTGCAAGCTACTTACTCAGTCAATCAATGAAATATAAAATAACACGGCATTTCGGTTCGTCCAAAGAATATTTATTTAATTTGAATTCGCTTAAGGACTTTAAGAATGTGTCATTAAAAAGACATGTACGAACCTGTAGAACTCCCCCGGGCAATTACGGGTGAAGCCTCTTTTGTTTTCCTGGATGGGTTTATATTTATGCTCACCCGTAACATGACTTCGATGTTTTTTTCTATTTCTAAAAATGCATCTGTTTTCTCCTTTGAAGTGCATTTTTATATAAATATTTCTCGGGTCTTATATTTCGGTGGATTTTTGCGGAGTACCAGATGGGTACCTTGCACACATTAAGGTTGAAGGAACGGATTGAGAAGTAAGACAAACGGGCAATAAGTGCACCCACACAGACAGCTGCGACTCCGTGAAAACAAAATTATAACGGGCAATGCTATTTTTGCATCGAACGGGAGGCTTTGTTTTCTTAGTTTTTCTATCCGAGCTTCTTCTCTCGTTTGGGGAAAAACAAAATAAAGCAAAAAAATAATAATAATAGCAGAAGAAATTCTTTCCACTTTGGGGATAACAAAAGAAAGTAGAAGGAATGGAAAAATAAGAGGAAATATTTCGAAATATTGGGGACTCGAGGGTACAGCAAAGGGGGCAAGAACAGAATAATAGATAAATTTGCGAACCGAATGCTTCTATGCTGAAGGCCAAGCAAGATATAAACCAGTCGAGTTGCTTTTGTTCACGGAAATAAAAGCAAAAAAAAAAAACCCGGATTTTTGAGCCATGAAATAGTCAAGGATGCAACCGAAGAAAAATCCTGTGTTCTTCGATTTTCAAGAAGAAATAGAACCATATAGTTTGATTCGGAATAGAATCAATTGCTTGTTTTGTCAAACATATAAAGAATAAAATAATCAGGGATATGTACGTTTCCACTCAATAAACGAGACATAAAGTGGTTCATTTAATATTACACAAAATTTAATAGATATTCATGTAACTAAACATTCTTGTTACTTATTTTAGAATATTTGTGATTCAAATAAGCAAATATACACTTACATAATAAGAATTATGGTAACTAAAACCTATTCTTTAAAGTAAAAGGAGCGCATATTGATTTAAAGCAGAATCTGATTTTGTAGATGCAAGCCAGTCTACAAAAATTGGAATTTCGATCCTAAGTTCAGGTTGCAAGGCAGCGTTTAACTACTAAGAATATATATTATAACTTCTGAGTCACTATTAGGAAAATTGGAAAGCATTAACTCGATAAGTCGGATCATCTCTTGGACAAAATATGCTGAAGGTCACATCTTTTTATTGCTGGAACCTCACCTGGTATGAGAAAGTTGTTTGTCGTCAGTTCGAAATAAGACATGATCTTTGCTTACGAAACTCGGATTCGGTCAGAACTGCTTTTGAAGCAAAACTCATCACGCTAAAAGGTTTTATAGACTGTTTCGATAGTAGCATATATTGATAGATGTAGACTTTGGATAAGAATACCCAATTGGTTGAAAAAAATATTAGAAGTTCCTTCACAAAAATGTTATTTAAAGTGTTGGAATAAAAAATAATTTATAAGAGAGTGAAATATAAATTACCTTAAAAATGATTAAATTTATTAGTTGACCTGTAAAGTTTAAAACAATTATTTGTACCATTTATTAAAATAAAATTGTTTCAATTTAAAAATGAAACCAATCTTGTAGATTTAATGATTAACAATATTTGCCCATTAAAGGCTTTTACCAACTATTAAAATGAAAGAAAAAGATGATATTAAGTTAAATATAACTCATTACCACCTATATAACTATAATAAGGAAATAGTAAAAAAACTTAAGATATAAAATCCTGTACTTTTGAATAAACTGACGTAGAATTTTTTAAATTTTCCTTTTGAAATAAAAATTTGGTTAATAATTATCGAAACATGCAGCTATAATAATTTTTGAAGTACAAATTTATTTTATGACAATAATTGAGAAATAAAAATGTTAATATTTGCCACTCTATTTGAAAAAAAAAAATAGCAAACCATCTAGCTTGTTCAGTTTAAGAGAACTACCATTTGCAATAAAATATGAATAAACTATTTTTTTTTGTTAGTTTATTCTAACATATTTTTATATTACCTCATTAAACCTTATATGATGAAAAAGAATCTCAGGACTTACCTGGGGAGGTGCTGTTTACGAGACAGCATTTCATTTATGCTCAAATTAAATTTTCTAATGAATATATTAGTATAAAAATCTGCCAATATTTTTGCAGACATTATTCTTGATATATAGATATGTTTAGTAATTTTTCAAAATATATTATTTCTCAAAAAAGTATATGCGTTGGAACATATAGAATTTTGTTATGTGTTACAACAAACAATGTTTTCGGAAAAATGTGTTACTTCATGCTTTTTAAAGCATTATATTTTTTTAGTATATAAAAGTATTTAGAAAACAATATAAAGTAAAATTCCACAATTATATGAAAAATAAAAAAAAGATGACAATGTTTAAAATTTACCCTTTTTTTACCGGCTTGCGTGATTTTCATAGCATGGTTTCCTACGGCATTAAAGAACTAGTATAAAAATCAACCTATAAATTATGTATATATGTCTCTCTATATATTAACATTTTTATAAATTTTGCAAAATACATTACTACTAGAAAAATTTATTATATTTGAGCATACATATGAGAATCAATTAAATGCCAACTTTTATTGAAAACGTCTTCTGTACAATTATACTATAACTAAAATAATTTTCTACTTCATTTAAAAGTTTTAGAGATGTCTGCTAAGCCTTGTTTATCCCTGGGACACTAACAGAGAGAAGAGATCGTAATGACCGCGTTCGAAGAAATAACTGAATTATTTCAAAAACCATCCACTGAAACCGGTTGTAAAAGTGCACGTGTATTGAAGATTACAAAACAGGAAGCTACATGTTCAGTTCATTCTATTGAGCTAAAATTAGAATGGGTTCCATTGCTGGTGGTCTCACAGACCGCACCTCAGCAGTTCATTGTTAATAACTTCATATTTTGAGAATATGTTTGCAAGTAAAATAGCCATTCATTGTAATCTTGGGAAAAATCATAGATTAGAGTTATAGTTTTAAAACGAATTTTGAATTACTTAACTTCATTTATGAATTGAAAAATAAGAAAATTCGTTACACTAGTGACGTTCAGCTAAAATACAATTTGTAATGAAATCTGGCTTTCTGGAATGTTTAAAATACTGAAGATAATCTATGTATCTCTTTGTCACACACACCACACACACACACACCTACGCACATGCAATCACATATGCATATTATTATATTAATTAATATTATATTACATATTATTATTATATTACATTAAATACAGACACAGGCATGCATAGAGTACAAATATATTAAATGCAATTAAATAAATTACATAAGCTATTACACTAAAGTAAATTATTATTATTACATTGGAATAGAAATAAATTCGTATTCCCTTCATAAACACAAATGAGGATTAAGTTTCAGTACTCACAGTTCTATCTCCCAGGTGGCGGACTCGGCATGGTAGGTAGGCGGTCTTGCCTGAAGTGGTGGTCACATTTTTGCTGGTGGAGTTGTCAAAGTAAGGAACGAGATCCTGGTCCACTCGCCTGGCCTGTCTGGAGAGGGGGCGAAGTTTCTGCCAACTTTTGGAACGATC
This sequence comes from Argiope trifasciata, assembly GCA_026543055.1. Taxonomy (NCBI): domain Eukaryota; kingdom Metazoa; phylum Arthropoda; class Arachnida; order Araneae; family Araneidae; genus Argiope; species Argiope trifasciata. The sequence goes on from JAPMOQ010020855.1 coordinate 5,729,515, forward strand.
TGTTTTATGGTCTTCGGCACACACTATGGGTTTAAAAGAAATGATTTTTTTTATCTTAAAAAAAATATGTTATGTAGAAACTATAGAATCAAATTATAAATTACGTTTGGGAATTTTACTGAAAACATTGCAATTACAAATAACTAGCTGCTTCTCGGTTCATTGGTGCCACAGAAGAAATAATTTTGGAAATATCGTTTGAAATTTAAAATAAATGTCTTGTTTATTAAGGAGTGATAGAAAGAATAATATTTATTTTCGTGTCCGAAATGAATATATTCATTGAAATTGAGTGATATATATATAAAAGAAGCGTAAATAATATTAATTCTATTTTTTTGAAAAAATATTATTTAAGACTTTAGGGTTGGCAATATTTTTTTGTTTGTTTTTTCATCTACAGAAGAAACAAATAGTAGCAAGTAATAGGTATTCAAAGTTTCGTAGCTATCAGATGAGTGGTACGGCAGCATATAATAGACATACAGACAAGCATTCCCTTTCATTTATATAGATTACGCAATTTTTACTATGCCTATAATAATCCTATTAACTGTCAGTAATAAGTATCCAAAGTTTCATCGCAATCGGATGAGCGGTACAGCAGCGCATAAGAGACACACGGAAAAACATTAGTTTTTATTTATATCGTTGATGCTTATAATGGAATTTATTTCAGAAATTTTATAATATAGATAATGTATTGTATATGTGTTCTAATAATCAAATTGGAATTCAAATTAATTAATCTTTTTTTCTTATATTAGTTCATATTTCTTTGTTCTAAAATTTTTTCTTGATTTTTGATTCAAGTTTCACTTTTTATTTAATTATTTCCCCAACACATGTTCTGGATGACAATGTATTTTACACGATTCAAGTGAAGGCTCAAAATTCCTTCAGGCTTTCCTTCCAAATAAACCTAAAACTTCTTTCATTAATCCATGCGAGTCCAAAAATAAATCCCTAAAAAGTCCCATACACACTGAAAATATTAATTCTGCATACTTAAGTAATAAAAAAAAACACTTCCCTACAGCATTTGCAAGAAAAAAATAAAAAATTCATGCACTTATAAATTAAACTGAAAGAGAATTTATTAGAGCATCGATGTACTTAATTTCTCATTGGCAGAATATTTTGCTGCTATGGATTAGTTTTAATTCTTCATAGTCATTTCATGATATTTGATTTTAGCTCCAAATCAGTATAAAAATCTCTATGTATCTCCAATATCTGTGTAAAGAAATTCATGAAAAAAATCACTTACTCATTAATTTATTCTTCTTGTTTAAGACCTTCTTATTTCAATTTTATAATAATACATTATTTAAATGGAGAAAACAAATCAAATTCTATTATTGAAACACACTTTCTAATCATAACATTTATGGTATCATCAATAAAAGGAGGAGGTGGTGGCCAAAAAATTGCATAAATATCTATCTAATTAAGGTTTACATATTTAGGTTACGCTTGCAGAGTACAGACGTGACGAAGAATGAATTTTCTGATTTCATAGTACAAAAAATAGTATATGAAAAAACAAAATATGATTACACATTACGAAAACTTTTTACCATTGTATTTCAAACGCCATATTTTACCAAATAATCCATTCAATCGTGTACAAATAACTTCTCCAAATTAATTGGACACATTGAATGAAAAAAAAAAGATACTGCAGCTTATTACTCGCCACGAGTGTTTCAGGAATATTACAAAATTCTGAGATGAGGGTAAAAGCAAAATAAGAAATTAAAAAAAATGGCGCATTCATCGAATTTGCAATTACCTTTATCGCACACTGCTCTTTTTCTTCTCTTCATAAGACCTTTTTTTACTTCCTTTTGCCACGACAAAGGTAATATGCATATTCAGAGACTTTAGATAAGAGTAACAGAAAGACTATTTTTCTTTCCACAAATTTGCTGCAACATAAATTTTACCATAATCGTAAATCAGAAGCTAGCTTTTAAGAATTTTTTCTCAAGTTTTTAGATTCTGTTGCAGTTTTTGAATCCGGTGTTTCCTGAATGGTTATTCGTTTCATAAAATGGATGAAAATAAATTAGGAGTCCCGTCCAATTTAAAACTTGAAACATTTTCATCTTTTTCTTTCTCTTATCTTTAAAGAGAATATGATCTTCAAAGCGGTGGATATTCGATTTTAAAGATTCTTTCTTAATAAATTAAAAGGAAGTTCTTTTTTAAATCATAAAATGATTTCACTTGTTCTTTCATTAGCATTGAGGATAGTAAATAGAACATATAGTTTGCAGAAAGTTTACGATTAAGTATATGATATGTAATAGTACTTGATTGCTTGCCATTTGGAAATGAACTAGAACATATTTTATATATTTTTTATATATTTTTAATAATATTTTATATATTATTTAATATGCAGAGATAAATTTAAATGCTGAAATTAAAAAGCTTAAGTTATTTTCTTATTTCCATCTTAAAATAATTTTCCTTGAGAATTTTTAGAATTTTTTTTAAAATTCAGAGTTAATAGAACAGAACAGAACACCGTTTGATTGCACCCTAACCTTATCCATTTTGGTCACTGAATGGTTTGATGGGCATTTTACGGGAATTTTAATACATACCAAAATATTTAAAGTAGGAAAAAAAAACAAAAATAATTAAGAACAGAATCTAAAAGCATATAAGAAATGATAATAAAATGAATCAATTCACAAGGATTTTTAAATTTGAAAAATGTAGAACACCTATTTCGAAAAATAATGAGCAAAAAGATGAAATGTTTGTAAAACAACAACAACATGAATTATGTATTTATTTGTTATCATGATATAGTATATGAGGATGCAGTTATAAAAATCAAATGGAAAATAATTTGGCCAATGGTAACAAAGAAAAATTCTGTTTGATTGATATTTATGAAAGCAAATGTATGATAAGGGACTGTAGTGTTTGTACCCCTCTTTTTCTTTGAGAGTATAATGCGTGTTGAGAGCTAAAGAAGCCAGAAAATTTCTCTATTTTCACTCATAAATTTAATTATTTTATGAATTTTTTGCCTGGAGAGGAAGTTACTGGTTACCTTTTTAAGCCGTTTTTGTTCATGTTTAATGGTGTTTTTTAATTTGTTTTTATACTCCAAGATATACAATAAAAGATGCATCAAAAAATTGGTTTCACATTCGGTAAGGTATCCGACTACGGTGGATACCTTAACGAAAAATTGCCAAGTGGTTATCGACCATGTGAAATGAAATGAAGTAAGAGTTTTATTGTTGGCTAAATATTTTTTTCATCTATAAGCGTTTTTAGAAAAAAATAAGTTGTGAATGCATATTTTATTTTTACTTACAACTTCTAAACATATCAAGATTTTTTATTATTTTGGTTTATTTCATTCATTATTATATTCTATAATTTGTGTACAAAGAAAAATAAGATTTCTGAGTTAGAATTTTGTGTAGAGCGTCAATCATTTTAGTTAAAATTCATTACAAATTTACTGTTTCTCAAAATATATTATATTTGCAAATAATTTTATTGTATTAATAGTAGTTCATATTATAACTGACATTACATCTAAAAACCCTAATTTTAAATAGTTTTTAAAATTTCCAATTTTTTTAAAATTTTCCCTCGAACGTAGTCGGATATCTTAAAACAGATAAAGAGGAACATACTGCTACAATGACACCTTTCTCTTACACATAATTATATAAACAAGAAAAAATAATCAGAAGATGTATTTATAAAATGAGTGAGCTTCTTTTGATATAATAAATTAAACCGTGTAGCTTCAGCAAATTAATTTATTATGTTTCAACTTACTGCTTTTCCTTCAACACTTAGCAGATAACGAAATGAAAATAGCTCTCAAAAATTCAGACAATTATTTAATAATAGTAGTGAACAATAACTACGTAATTGCTCCATTTGGCTTTATAATGTTTATAATTTTCTTTTAACTATCATGCTTTAGAAACATCACTTCACCTATGATAGGTGAAATTTTCACAATAGCTAAGTAAAGTTTCAAAGCCAATGGCACATGAAATTAACAGAGGGTAAAAATTCAAAAAGTAGATCTGAGTACCATGTTAAAAAAAACCTATGAATCATAAAAAAGTTAGAATAGCTTATTAATTTTATTATTATTATTTTGGAAACTTTAGTACATTTTAGCTGTTAATCTTTCAAAACAATCTGAAACAAAAAAAGAAATTATCACTTTAGGTTATGAAAAATAAATTCCTTTTTCTGCAACAAAATTATAAAAGTACTGGACGTGAAAAAGAAAGAAAGAACCCCGATTTTACAGATTTTTTGGCTGGCAAATACTTATTTAAAATATTTATATCTTTAACTTTTCGTTTCCCTGAATATAAAAAAAATTAGCACACAGTTACAAAAATCACTAAATCAATTAAGAAGATGTGAAAAATTGTGCCCAGGTCTTTCATTAAAAATTCTTTCTATGGGCGCTTCAATCAAGGTTAATAAAAACAATTTCAAAAATAATTACTCGCGTCGTTTGACTGATCCTTCAAACAACCAATTAACGGAACAAAAGAAAGAAGAATTTAAAAGCTGGGGTAAAAAAGTAGCATTTTTTAAACATAAATCGACCGTTGTAATTTGAAGCTCCTTCCCCCTTCCAAACCATGTACTTCTTTTTTTCCTTCTGTTTTAACTTCTTCAAACTTTTTTTTGTTCCTATGAACTTGTTTTGAAGAAGATTCTTCAAAATAAAAGTGGGGAAATAATTAAAGCTTGTGATGAGGAGCTACGGACGATTGTTTTCTGTTTTTGTGAATAAAGTACAAACTAATCAGAACACAGGAAAATTCCCAAAGAAGATACTGAAGTGCCATGGACTTGAATTTCATTGTTTATTCGTCCAGTTTTTTAAATCATAAAAATACGAATAGTTGCTGTGAAATGCAAAATTTTATTTTGAAAAAAAAAAATGAATTTTAAAAGAATAAGTGTCAGTTGTTTCCAAATCTGAATTAATTAATGAAAAAAAAATGATGCGCAATAAAAGGAATTCTGAAACGTAACTAGTAAGAAAGGCTTAATCACAACTGAATAAAGTATAAATTAAAAAAAAATTCTATTAATGTCTCATATAGACTGATGGAAAAAAATCCCAACACCAAGAAAAAATTATTGTACAATAATGAAATTTTAGGAATACATTTGTCTAGGTAACATATTTAATTGATTAAAGTTTCAAGATCACAGGTAGAGCCATTGGCGAGAAGAGCCAGTTCAAATGTGAAATAGTTAGTACATTAGTAACCGGTGTAACCGCCAGAATTTTGAATGCAAGCATGCAAACGTGCATGCATTGTGTCGTACAGGTGTCGGATATCAGTTTGTGGGATGGAGTTCCATGCCTGTTGCACTTGGGCGGTCAATGCAGGGACGGTTAATGCTGGTTATGGATGACGCTGGAGTTGTCAACCAATGATGTCCCATACGTGCTCGATTGGAGAAAGATCTGGTGATCTAGCAGGCCAAGGCAACATGTCGACACTCTGTAGAGCATGTTGGGTTACAACAGCGGTATGAGGGCGAGCGTTATCCTGTTGGAAAACACCCCCTTGAATGCTGTTCATGAATGGCAGCACAACAGGTTGTATCACTAGACTGACGTACAAATTTGCAGTCAGGATGCGTGGCATAACCACGAGAGTGCTCCTGCTGACATACGAAATTGCTCCCCAAACCATAACTCCAGGAGTAGGGCCTGTGTGTCTAGGCCGCAGACAGGTCCCTAGCAGGCGTTCACCTGGCCTCCTTCTAACCAACAAACGGCTATCACTGCGACCAAGGCAGAAGCGGCTTTCATCAGAAAGCACAACAGATCTCCACTCCGTCCTCCAATGAGCTCTAACTTGACACCACTCACGTCGCAAACGGCAGTGGTTTGGAGTCAGTGAAATGCACTGTACCGGGCGTCTGGCTCGGAGCTGTCCTTGAAGTAACCGATTTGTAACAGTTCGTTGTGTCACTGTGGTGCCAACTGCAGCTCGAATTTCAGCTGCAGACGCAGTACGATTAGCCACAGCCATACGCCGAATACGACGGTCTTCCCTCTCAGTAGTACCACGTGGCCATCCGGAACCTGGTCTTCTTGAGGCAGTACCTTTCCTTGACCACTGCCGCCAATACTTATGCACAGTGGATACATTCCTGCCAAGTCTTTCAGCAATATCGGGGAAAGAAAACCCACCTTCTCGTTGCTCTACAACACGACCTCATTCAAACTCAGTGAGCTATTGATAATGGCTTCTTCGTCTTCTCAGAGGCATCCTTGGTTATCATTAACCCACTACGTCAAATCTCAACTGTAAATAACGATCACGAACCTTACAGCACTTTTTTAAAGCAAACCTCATTTGCATGTTCATAGTGTCGCTACTAGCGATACACTTACGCGCGTAGCTCGAAATTTGAATCGACGTCATCTTTCAGATGTATAAACACGCCTACCAAATTTCGTTTATCTAGCACAGCTCCTTCCTAGTGTTGGGATTTTTTTCCCAGCAGTGTATAACTTTCAAAAACTGCATATGTTAGTAATTAGACAATGGAGTAGCAAACAAATTCAAAAAAAAAATCATTTAATAAGATCATTATTAGTTAACTACCTTTATTCATATTCGTAAAGGTTTTACAGATTTCTCATATCGTTTTTACTAACGTGCTCACTATCATTTTAATATCGTTCACATATCATGTTTTTGAACGATATCACATATTGTACACACCATGTTTTTAACCTTCCTCTTAGTAAGTTAGAAACTTGATTGCTTTTCCTTTCGAGCTCAACTAATAGGAATGAGAAATGAGAATAAAATTATTAATGTATTTAAAAATTTAATCACTTTTTTTCAAATGCTTTTTATCAAGTGAAAATGAAATTCGAATACAAAATGGATTTCTCTTATATTCATAACTAATAGTCTTTGGTTATTAGCTGGTTCACTCCACTTATTAGTTATGTAATTTAGAACATGTTTAAAATAATTATCATGACCTTATCTCTTACTAATTAGTTAAAATTTAAACATAAATACTCATAATATAAAATTTTAATAAAGTTGATATGAAAATATGTAATGAGTTATTATTTTCGACAAAGACTAGGGACAATTGACTATTGTAAGCTATTTAAGGAAATTTGAATTGTTTTAATGTTTTTCAAATGAGAAAATTAGTTAAAAAACCGAAACTACAAATGCATGAAAAATTAATAGATAATCGACAAAGTTACATAAAACACCGAATTTTGTCAACAGATAAATAAGATTTCTAAATTATAAAAATACAAATGAATGTGCAGAATACAAAAATGCAGTTATTTGCTCTATCTCAAATATCTATTTAAATGTACTGTTGTATTAATTACGCTATTGAAAATCCATTTTAGTTTAAACCTTTATAAAAAACTGTATTATTTTATTTGAAAAGTTCTATAATTTCGGAAATCCAAATATCATCAGTATATCATATTCTAAATATAACCACTCGAAATCGTAAAAAGCTTACGAATTACTAAAAAAACATTAAAATGCTTCTGTTTTTAAAATTAAATACATTTTATTTTATATTTAATATTAAATTAACCTGAGGAAATTTTAGTTATTCTTATAATATGAAACAATGCTATATATTTGATAAAAAAAATATCACAGATGAGAGCTATTCTCTTCAAAATCTGAATAAGATTTTAAATGTATGGAATTGTTGGGAATGAGAAGAAAACATCAAAAACATATTTTCGAAAATAATTTGGAAATTAATCGGAACATTCATCTTTTTCTTTCTTTTTTTTCTTTTCTCTGCATCCAATTTGTTTACCCTTTTTCCCCTTCACCTCTTTCTAGAGCACAAAAATTAAATTTGTGAATGTCTGAGCACTTATAAGGAAATGAATAAATATAATTATACTTAAAAATACTTAAAATAAACTTAAAAATATACTTAAAAATACTTATAAGGAAATGAATAAAAATCAAACTAAAGATATTAGGGGAAGTTCAAACTAATATATAAATAACGCATAGTTTTGCCTTTAAAGATGGTGCAAAAGATATTTTTCTAAATTTATTCTTTCGGAAAATTTTAGCAAAGAGTATCAGAAATACTAAAATTTGATTTTAAAAATTAGAACTGCGAAAAATTTGAACAAAAAGTGCTTTTAGGTTTAGATTCCTGTGATATAAATGTTGCTGTAACCATACAGTTCCTATGCTGAAAAATTTGCTTTGTGGATGGGGGAAAGTCAAATTTTTATTTTTATCAAACTAAATTAATGAACGCATGCTTTTAATAAAGAAAAACAATGATAAATATCAATACTGAAACCGCATGAAGAAAGCTTTAGGAAATTGTGTATAAAAATACTCTCATAACCAATGCGTATAGAAAAAAAATGCACTGTTCATCCAAAGTGAGCACCATTATACCTTAAACGTAATTTTATGGCAGATGCGATACCCATAAAACAATTTTTTTTGCTCCTATGGACATATAATGGCGTCGTACGAAAATCCCTTCCTGATTTCCATCTTCTGTAGAGCAGTTATGCGGGACATTTAAATCACTCGTCGATAGCTTTATTCTTGCATTTTATCACTTGATAATAATTGGTGAGTGTGGTTACTGGTCAAGTGATTGTACGCAAGTGGAATGCCGATTTCAAATTGAAATAGCAACAATTTCAACTACTTTAACAGATCTTCAAAGATTGAAATAAACTTTTTTTCTCATTATCCATTTTAGAAGGCTAAAACGATAATTTTTCTTTCTTTAAGTCGAAAGGCAAAAATTCTATTTCTTCATTTGTTTCAAATTGTAGTTTATTTCAATTTTATACTTTTGAAATTATTTAATAACAAAATGGATTTCACAACTCAGTTTAGCTCAAAATTCTGAATTTAGTAGTAAACTAGATCGATGCTTTTAAGCTTTCTACTAATTAATCAGAAATTTCTGAAAAATTCAATGTTTGCCTTGAAAAATATTTGCTAGAATGTTTTCGGATGCTTGGAAATTTTAATGAAATAATGACTAAAAAAATCCATTTATCTTCCGAACTTTTGTAAGAAAGATTATGATATCAAAGATAAAAACAAGGCATTAAGAATTAGAAAGATCACCACTTTTATAAAATTATGTTTCGCATAACCGGACCCAAAAGTGGTTTAACTACTTTGTCGTATAGTTTTAGAGAAATAATTTAAAATTATTTAAAAAAAAAGACATGAATAAAGCTGCCCTTTTTTTTTACAGTTTCTAATAATGAAAGAGCACATATGTATATCATAATTTTTGATGTTATAAAAATGGTAATAATAAAAGCCAATGTTTTATCCATGATATATATTATACAGTTATCAGAAATTTAATAGGAAATATAGGGAATGTATGAACTAGAAAATACATCATATTTACCAGAAAATGTAATGTATTTGCTTTAAGCAAACATATATACATAAAGGTTTTAATAAAAATTATTTTATAACTAACGTTTTCTCTTTCCTTCAGGCTAATACCGAATAACAGGAAAACCAACCGATTCCTCAAGTATTCAATCCGACAAAAATCTCTTTCTTTCAAAGCAGAAAAAATAAATATTGATATGAACCCTTCGAGAACCGGTCGTCTTGGCTATACTCCAAGGAAGTAATAAGACAAAAGTCTGTGCACCCTAAACCTCCTCTAAAGCCCTGATTGCTACGTGTTCAAGAGGCCAAAGTGAACAGGCGCTGCAGTTCTGTACAGACGGGGGAGTTGCACTTCACCCTGCATGCACAGCGTCCCAGTTAATCTTCTGACGCTGAATATGTAAGAAGGCACCTCTTGTTTGAGGGACCCCCGAAGAGGATGGATCGTTCTAGCAGAGTGGAAGATTTTAAAGTGGAATTGAAGGCAAGGGGGGGTGACCTTAAAAATGCAAATGTTGATTCATGATCCGTTGTAATAGTGTGCGCGTGAGGGGGGATATCATTCCGTTGTCTGAATCATGCAACTGATGAAATTATTGTCTCTTTTCTTGGAAAAGACGACTTAGATTTAGTTTTACTATAAAAAAAAAAAAACATATTCTTTTTTTTATTGAGATTATTAAAATAAGTTTAGAATAATCTTTTGAAATTTCAGTATATTTATTTAATGTATTCATATAAACATAACTAGAAAACTGAATTATTAATGGTGAAATATAGAGTTAATATTTTTTTAGGTACTGTCAGTGGTAAAAATTGCTTGGGAAATCAATCTTAAGTTTTTTTTAAATGTAATTTTTTTATTATATTTCCTGATGAAGGAGATTTACGGATTTCTTAAGGTATTTAATAAGCAATATATTTTTTTAATTTTTAAAAAAGGGAATAATACTGAATTTCATGATCATCCTTTATTTTATGACGTTACAAGATTATTTTCACTTGTTTCAGACTATTGGATACAGTAAAAAATATGATATAATCCTTATATCCTTGCTTATTACAGTTAGCACACTTCTTCCATTTAGAATAAATACCCATTTTTTGTCTTTCTTCAATTTTTCAAATAAAAATTCTAACCATTGCTTTTAAATGTTGTTTAGGTTCAGAAATCTGAGAAATTGAAATTATTTGCCAGTTCTTGTTACATTAATTATTTGGCTTTAAATATAAATCTTTGTCTGTCACAGAAAAATTTGAAACAGTTTCATGTTTATTCACTGCAATATCGTTTAAGTATTTATTGCTTTAATGGGATATGCGACTCAAGAAATAAAGCAGGAGAGAAACAGAATAAGACTGATAGTATGCTAAACATAAACAGTGATTTATAATAAACATAAATGGGATTTTGTACCATTAATTGGTTCCGTCAATGCTGATTAATAAAATATAATCCCACCTAGTTGCTCAGAAATTCTCCTACCATTAGCATTTCTGATTAACGGGAATTATTTAAATTTTAATGCTGATTGTATCATAAAAATAAAATTTTCTAAATTGTAAAATAATCTAAAACAAACGTTTACCTTTGAACAGCTTACATTAATGAAATACAATCAGATTACCTGAAAATTGATCTGACATTATTTAAATTAAAATCTATCTGATCGCTTAGAAAATTGTAATTCCTTATTTTTTGATTATCAATATTCTGTACAATTTTTAATGTGAAATTATACATTTAACTATATTATTGTACTTACCTATTGTATTTCTCAATAATAATTAGATTAAATTAAACTAATCTGTTAGTGTTTTATTAAAAAGTAAAACTACATGAATGTCTGATTTAATAATACACTACATTTCTTCCAAATTATAAGCACCAATAAAATTATAATGAGTCAAAATTAATTTTGGGTGTTGAAATTTAGTATAATTTTTTTAAAAATAATTTTGTATAAAATATAAATATATATCAGGGGAAAAGCTATGAAAAATTCTTTAAAATGTTTTACCAATATTCAGTCTGGAAGAGCATTTGGAAGAGGTGACTACATTATATATTTTATGTACCTTTTAGAATGTTCTAGAAGGCAAAAAAATAGTTTTTTAATTAATTAATTAATTTAATTTTTAAAAAAAATAGTTTTTGATATTTTCTAAAGACTATTTACTTCTTTAGCAATCATATTTAAAAATGTTGAAACCAAACTTCTTGCCATTATTCATTCCCTACATCAGTACTTTGTAAATTAATTTGCTAAGTTACATATTTCTTGGATTTGTAGGATCCGGTAGGACGAATAATACTCTATTTTTACTTTCGAATTTTTCTCATGAAAAAACAGAATAGCATTCCCTAATACTCTTGACAGTTTTCATCTTAAACTAGTTAGGTACACTTTTAATGCAATGAAGCCAATATTTGTCATATTTTTGAAGTCGTCTTTCATAAATCTAATCATTTATTCTAATATATTTCTAAACTCAGTTACTATTTTCCACTCAGTTTAAAGAGAGTTCTTAATTGGCATTTATTCCTTTTCACCTCTTATAATGTCCAGTTATTTATTTAATTCATGACGATTTATTCATTACATTTCTCCTTCTTGGCTAGGGTACAATGATTAGAAGTTGCCCCAAATTAAAAATATCAAACATTTATGTTAACTTATCTGCAATTACTTGTAATAAAATATTTTATTAATAATTGATTATAATAATATTATAGTATAATTTTATTCTTATTTTTATGCAATTGTCCTCTAACTGTAAAATAAATACTAAAGTAATAATCAGCAATTTATTATCAAATGCTAAAATATGTGACACACAATTATCTCATAACTTCTGAGATAGTTGAGAACATACCGGGGTAGTTATAAATATTTAGTCACTGACATTAGTAAAAGAATAAATAAATTTTATATCCCACATGATCATTTTAAATCGAAGAGAAAATCCCCCCAATCTGCGAAATTCACATCAGTAGTTTTAACTGTCCCTGATTGTTTCCATCGAATTTTTTATATACTTTTCTTTTATCTTGGAATCAGCTGAAATTATGATTCTTTTGATAAACAATATTTAGAATTCAATTAGCGTGGTTTTTCTGTATATAACAAAAATACGGTTGATGTATTCAAATTTGTTTGCCTAATTTAATATTTTAGTATTATTTTCCTTGATAAAAATGTCAAACTATGTCTGAACAATGCCTTTATGAGTAAGAAAATTTTAAAATATTTTATATATAAAATAGTTGTCATAAATTATTTACTAAATGGAGAATTGAATGCTTTATCCAGTTTTAAGAAAAGAGAAAAATAACAAATTCATTACCAAACTTTTTTAAAAAAGCTACTGTGTGCTAACAAATCCAAAAACTACGAAACAAACAAACAAACAAAAAACGGATTTCGTTTAATTTGTCAGCCTTCATTCTGAAGCAGATTTTCCAAGCGTATCAGATCTCTTGTTTTCGCAGATTTCGAGAATCTAAGAACCCTATTAAGAAAAGCAGTGGAAATTCCTCTGAGCGCTTCTAAAGTAAACAGCAAAGTAGAAGATGAACCCTTTCCATTCTACTGCAAGGGACATTTCACCATTTTAATACACAGCAAGCACAACTTCCATATCGATCTGGAAGCAGCTCTATTGTCTCAACCTCAATAAGTGCCAGCTGTCGTTGAGAAAAGTAAAGAGAAATATATATATGGAGATAAATATGCAAGAAATCATCGGAAACAAATTATCTAGAGCATTTTCCCAGCGTTCCGCGGTTGTGACATAGAAATTGGAAGTTTCGTAAGATATGAAGATACTTCTCTAGAAAACTTTTAAGGAGGTCGGTTTGCTGTTTTTGATGCAAGACACTGAGGGATGAATGAGGGGAGGGGATTTCAGCTTGGAGATTCTAACGAAGCCAGCTTTGAGATGTTCTTGACATTTCGAGTTATTTATCTCAAATTGAGTTCCGGTCATGTTTACAAACTTTCATCTTTTTCAAAATTCTGTGGGAAGGAGATAAATTGATCGGGAGATTCTGGAAGGAAATGTTTATGAAATATTAGAAATAATGAGCAGTGGATTTTGGATTTATGTAAAGCTATTTCGGTATTTCATATTTGAAACAAATAAGAAAAGAATTGTTTCATTTAATAAATAATCCAACGAAGATTCTTTTAAAATATTCGTATCATCGCTTGTTTATTCAGATTCAAAATGTAGTAAGTTACCGAATCGATCAGCTTTTAGAAAATTTGGATGCAAAATAAATTCATGGGATAGTATTAAAATACTATAATAAGAAAGTGAACAAATAATGGTAAATTTCATTGATTTTGAAATTACTTTTTCTTCAAGCAAGAGATAAATATATAATTGTTAATATAAATAAATACGTATTTAATATTTATTGCTTGGCATTTTTTCTTGTGTATATTTGAAAACTGGGAGCTATGTAATAATTGAAAGTATAGTCAAATGATGATTGAAAACAGTCAAAAGAGTCAATATAATTCAATATATACAAATATAATTCAAATATACGATTTACAATTATAGTGTATATATCAGCACCTTGATAATATTTTGTTTCTATTTCAGTTCAGAGCTAATTGACTGAAATTTTCATCTTTTAGAATGAGTTGAGAGATGAAGTCCAGTTAGTGTTTTTATTCAAATATATAGCAATTCATGGATTTCTTAATGCTTTGCTGGTTTTAGTGATTGATATACTTGAAAAAAAAAGAATCCAATAAAGTCACAGTAGTTAATTTAATCTTTTATAAATAATTAATAAATGGGCTTTTATGCATTTTAGAGTTTAAACAGTTTTGAATACAGACAATACTAGAGTCTACTAATTCTAAGAGAGGAATCTAACAATCACTTTTATAATTATAATTGTTATGCTATTAGCAATTAATGATATTTCCTTTACTTACTTTAAAAACTGAATTTATTAATTACTCTTTATTACGTAATAAAAATTTATTAATGTAATTTATTGTGTCTTTTTTTCTTCATTGATACTTACGTATCTAAAAACAAATGTTTTTTCCCAAATAATTATTTAAATTAAACAAATAAAACTATTATACAATATCAGACTGTAATTCATTTGGTTAATTTTCGCTTGAAATATAACATATCAAAAACAGTAAAACTGAAATTTAACTACTAAATCATACAAATTTCGAATTCAAGTTTGAACAAAAAACAGGCATTTTTTCATGAATTAAAGAAAATTGCAATAACTGCTTTGTAATCTCATTAAAATTTGATTTTATAAAGCATTTTTTAAAAGCCTATTCATTAACATTAATCATAT
>JAPMOQ010020855.1:5744704-5830609 GCA_026543055.1 Argiope trifasciata
TATTATTATTATTATTTCTTAAAGGAATCAGTGAAGAAAGATATGTAATGAACGATTTTCATACCTAGTTAAAATATTTAATGAGTTTTTATTTTTATTTTAGCAATTTTCAAATGCATGGGAAGAAAATGAAAATGCCAGAAAAATTAATAAATTGTATTTTATAATTTTCCGTATGGTACAATAGAATAAATTTAAAATAATTGAAATAATTCAAACAAAATAGAAAGATTATACTTATTATATTGAGAAAAATGTCTCAAGAAATAAATTTAATAATGAATGCTGTTAACTTTTACATGAAATAAAAATTATATGCCCCATGCATTATTATTATTTTTGGTGAACGTTTAACACATAATTCATTTTATAAAATGATTGTGCATATTTTCTCACAGCTCTTGTGAAATGCATATTCAGTACAAGGGAAAGGTAACCACAATAAAATAATTGATTGACGTTAACAAGGAATCGTGTCAGGGTTATTGGCAAGATATTATATTATCTTTTCATCTAATAAACAAAATTTATCTCTTTTTATAATTATTTTCTAAAAATTAATCTTCATCATGTGTCCCTCAGAAAACTTTCTAGAAAAAGGCTTTATTAGCCACTATACTAAAAGATATAAGCCAATACCAGTTAAGATATTTCAAAAATCTCTTTCAAATTTCTTTATTACTTTGAGAGCTAGATGATTCCTCAGAAAATTAAAATATTTTAATTTTAAAACTTTAATAAGAGTTAAAATTAACAAAAATAGACATTTATAGCTAAAAATTAGACTTTTTGTCGAAACTTAAAGGATTTAGTACGAATGTAAATTGATTATTTAATCATTTTTATCATTAATTTTATATTATTTTATTATCAATAATGTAATTATAAGATCGATATTATCAATATAAATAATGATTATCAATATTATAATTATAATATATTTATTCTATTATCAATAATTCTATTATATTGTTAATGTTTAATTAACAATCTTGAAAAATGTTATGTTTCAAAGTTCCGCTATAGTTCTTGATTTATATGAATGATAAATTTATTCCAATTTAAAAAAGTGGATCTATTTTTTTTATCGAAATAAGTTTTTTCCACTCTATTAAGTTATGAATTTCCTAGATCTCCATGAACCACAGACAATAAATTATTAGTTAATTAGTAACTAAGAATAACTTAACAAAGGTACTTGTTTTCATACTGAAAAATTAAATTTCTGTATCTCATTAGTTGTTTATGATAAGAAGCTTTTACCTAATATCAAAGTTATTTTTTCTGTAAAATGCTCTTTTTTTAACACCAAATAAGAAATAATTAAAATGTAACCATCATTATTGGTTAAGATTATTTTATTTTCTGAGTTTTTTTTAAATTTCTTTACAGAATTTTAAATTTTCATAAACTGATTTTCATACTCATGAAAGGAAATGTTTTCAAACAGAAAATGTTCTGAATTGAAATATGAATTTAAAAACATGTTTTTTTTCTCATAAATATGCTTGCGTTTTTATTTATTTTTATAAATTTTATTGAATGTTTTTATGATCAGAAAATCTATAAATTATGCATATACCTTTACGAACTTTTTTTTTGCCAATGAATCTATAACAGGCTTCATTTTAATACACATTTCAATAATTGTGATATTTTTAAAAATATATTTAAATTTACAAACTGAAAGAAACATGCTTTTTTTTAACTTGATAGAAAAGTCAAAATACTCATAAAATATTATATTTAATCTCAAATCACAATCTCTGACATCACACGAAAACTGAGCATTTTAGAACTGAGTTTCTATAAAAATGCATAAAAGAGATAAAAAAAAAGTTGATTCGTCTTTTTCTTTACCATAAAAAAAATTGAATAAAAGGAAAGTGCCCAAAGGGAAATTCCATTTTCCTCCATAATTTCAGGTGTTACCTGCAGGTACTTTACCGGTAATGAAAAACTTGATTCAATATTTCCCTGTCATTCATGTTGAAGCAAGATAAGAACTCATGCATTCATTATATATAGAATTCATTTTCAATTATTTTTTCATTTCTGTAGATTTAAGATGAGTTTAAGTCCCCAAATGATGACATGAGATGTTATTACTTTTAAGTGAAGTGACATTTTAAATTAAATTTTGATGTAATTTTTTTTTATAAAAAGGATTTTATGTAAGGATTTAAAGCATTAATTTTAAACATCGTGTTAATTTTTTATGCTGAATAATATGAGAAAGAAAATCATATCCTTCCAAATACCGCCTATTTTGAAGAATTTCTGAAAATTGTCGCTTGTTAATAAAGCATATTATTGGTTAAACTCTGAAAATAAAGAGTAAAATTAAATATAAAAACATAAATAATTTACCCAAATAAATATAATGAAATCAAAATATATACAATATAAACAATATATAATAAATATATAATATTTTATTACAATATTACATTTAATAATAAAAATTTCAAAAAATATAAAATATAATTTTATGATTCTAACCATTTATAGCTTGAAATGAAAAATCAGGCATTTATTTCAATTTTTTATGTACACAGTGTTACTCTAAGATACACAAACATATCTTTTTTTGCTGTAAAATGTGATTTATCAGGTGGAAACTAAATTTTGGAAATAGAAAAAACACAAAAATAAAAAAGTTACAATTAAATTCAATGTTTACTTTAATTTAAATTTGTTAATTAAAATTAAAGTTAAATTTAATGTTTTCAAATAAAAGTGCGTAATGAGAAGGGGGTATCTTCTATTCTATTAGACAAAAAGTCATTGATCATTATATAAACTGAAATCATAATAATTTTCTAAAGATAATATTATTTTTTTAAAAATATAAAAGCAAAATAAAATTATTATTATCTTTTGCAATTTTATTAATATTCATATGATTATAAAATACAAGTGGAATTATATTATTCCTGGATGGAAAGTTTTTGAATGAATACATAGAGAATTTTGTGAACTTTTTATAAAATGTGTCTTGCCTTTTCCGAAATGGTTTCATGTATTATATGAACGTAATTCCACAGAATTTGGAATTTAACGAATATTAATGATCTAGCAACTGCTCAAAATTAAACACGAAATTTTACTTGTGCGTTTTCAACATTTAAAATATTGAGTAGTTGTTTTAAATGCAGAATTTGGCGTCTTTTAGTTTTTGGTACATTTCAAATGAATTTGAAATATTTGTATTTAAATGATTTTAATACATTTTTACTTATTTTTATTTATATTTATAAGTTTAGTTTACTTGCATCTTTTGTTTTTCTTTCTCATTTACTTTCTTTAGTGTTTGTTGATATACATGATTTACGTTTGTTTAGTTTTAAAAAAATTTCATGATGCAAAAAGTCTAATTCTTTATTTCTGTGTCCTTATGTATATCAATAACTATCTTAATTTCTTTTTTTCTCCTTGAAGTTCTATGAACATTAATGCTTTATGTATGTTTTCGTTCTTATCACATAATTTAAGTATCTATTTGAAATTGTAAACATTTATCCTTTGATAGTCATGCTGATGTTGATGCTTTCACCGAGTTGATTCTTTCTATTTCTAATTGTTTTAGTTGATTTAATCAATTATTAATTTATTTAGTTTTAAATTAATAGCTTCCATTCAATAAATAAAATATTCATTCATACTAAATGATAAAGTTTAAGAGAAAAGATTTGAAACAAATTTAGTTCCTAAAGCTTGTTAGTAAAAAAATATTTGAATTAATAACTATTTTTCATGTATTTCCTCATAAAACATTATTGAATTTTATCCTTTGAATAAATCCCGAAAATTAAAGCATTGATGCGCGACATCTTTCAGAAACCAAATTACGATTTTTTTCTGACTGTTCAATATGCAATAATAATATATTCATGGTAAATTAGAATATTTTACAGAACATAACTAATGTAGTATTAAATTTAATCCTTGAAAATTATTCAACTAATAAGTATATTTGATATTTACAATCGCATATCAAAGGGATGGAGATATAACTAAATAAAAAAAAGGGTTACAGATTTATCTTTCGCATTACAGAAACACATATGCCTGAAATCGGCAACCCTCATTAAAATTCAGAAATAAATTTATTTTCCATTTGTGAAAACCTAAACGCATAATACTTTATTTAAAACTTTGAATATATTTTATGAAATGAAAGATATTAATTATCCGGAATTAGGAAACAATCTCATGTGTATTACATATTAAAAGCAAAAATAAACAAATTTCTTTTTTGTTAATAGATGATTTCACTTTGTCACAAATCTCAGGATAATACAAACGTAATATTTTTCAAGGCTTATATTGAGCTGGATTTTTCCCAAGCTGAAAAAAAAAATATTTTGCTTCCTACACGAAATAAGATTGATTTTTTAACCCGATGAGATTTAAAATGTCGGAAGTTATTACGGGATTCTTCATGCTATAAAGGGAAAAAAAGCAATGTTCGGTCATTTTCAATTACTTTTAAATTCAAATTTGTTTGCATACCTGTGAAACACCATTTTTCAATCAAGAAAGGAAAGGTTTTTAATTTAAGCTTTTTGTTTGATTTCCTGATAATACATGGGATATAACAATTAAATTAAAAGAATTTACTTCATATTTAATGCATGGTCTCAATTCATTCATTTTTAAAACTCAAATATTTTATGTCCGTAAGACTTTTGCAATGTTGCCATGAAATAAAGCAAACTATATTTCCTGAAGGAATAAAAGATGTCTACTTTTTTACTCAAAGAGCTTTTAAAATAAAATGATGTGAATTTGTTATTAATTGAAAAGTTGAGTATTAATTATATTTACTCCTATTCTAAAAATAAATACTGAATAATATCAATTCTATTTATTAACTATACATTGTGAAAATTTATCTCTTTAGTTCTTGACTATAAAATATTCAATAATAATTTTATTTAAATAACGGTAACTTTGGACCAATATCTCTATCCATGATTCCATTTTAATATTTCATATTGTTTTAATTGTAACAAAGTGCATGTAATAATCTGAAAATGTATTATTAATGAATGGTTTAAAAATTTATTTAATTTATTGTAGATTTGTATAATGCTCTCTATAAAAGTTTAATTTATAAATAGCATGATATCTATAAATCAAAAGCTCATTTAATTTATAGATAGCGTTATATCTACAAATTAAAATTTTATTTAATTTGAATGAAACAGATTTTTCTACAACTTCATACTTCATAAAAGTGAAATAGGATAGAAAAAATAGCTATAATGATAATCTAACTAAGAATGCTGTAACATATATAAAAAGGTAAAAAATAAAACTCCTTCCTAGAAAAATAAGCTTTTTTTCGTAAAAACACTCTAAGAAATGCTACAAATATTCCTGGCATAATCTACTTTATTGTAATTTCCAATCAAATTTTTTTTAAAAAAAATATGTATTGAATCGTAAATTTTAGAATCTTTTGAATCTGCGTTTAATTTACAATTTAAAAAATAATAAAATAAGAATGGAAGTTTAAAAGCCCCGAAATCAATATACGAGTGATCTAGAAAAAAGTCCGGAGAATAATCTTAATTATATTTTTATCAAATTTGAAATGAAAACATATGAAAAAAACCATTTTAATTAAAAAGGTATAACAAATAGACACAAATGCCATATAAAAATTTTGTTGTCTGTACCATGAAATTTGAAGCTCCTGAAATTTCCTATTTAAAGTGTTGTGTGATTATTGAATATAATTAATATATATTTTTAGAAGTTTTAGAAAAAAAAATAATTGCAGTGCATTTAAAAAAGTGTTGATTATATTAAAAATTTATCAAGAATATATGAAAATGCATACGTTGAAGGAAACATCAATAAATATTCGAGCAAAATAATAGTATTAATTTTACCCTGTTTGACAAAATTTGAATATTTAAAAAGTGATAAACAAAATACTTTTCATTTTGCTATTCTTGGGATTAATCTGTTAAGTAATTGTAAAAGAATTGCTTCAAAATTTTCAAAACTTCATTTTTCTTTCTTTTAAATTAAAAAAAAATAAAATACTTGGCAAGAAAAAACTTAGATCAAACTATATAAAATTATGCATTAGAGAAAATTTGATGTAATCTACCATTTTATATAGGAAACAAAAGGGTATAAGATATATAAGGAAAAAAATAGGAATAAAAATAATCTTGGTTTCAAATATTACTGAAATATTTATCGTATATTGGGGTAATATCCATCAGAAAATATCTGCATATTTAATTGTACAATTCAATGTATTCAATATCAAATATGTATTGTAATTAAGTACATATTTAATTGTAAACTTATTCAAAAATGCTCAGTAATTTTAGTAGAAGCTAAAAAAATGAAAAAAAGGAATGTCGATTGAAAAAGAATTGAAATTGCTTTTTTCATTTTTCTTAGCTTTCACTAAAAATTGTAAAAAGCTATTCAAAGAATTTTTTCATGTAGATATATTAATTACACTTCCAAAATACAACAAAACGGGCTTTTTAAGATCATTACTTTAAAAAATGTAATACATATCCTCGTATGTACAAGAGGAAGTTTTAAAAAACATCCCATAGTTTGTCTGTTTGTTGTTTGCAAAACGGACACATAAATATACACCCCCGTTTCCTAGAAATGCTCGTTCAAATCAAAGATACCATAAATTTAACTCGGACTTACAGGAACCTATCAAATGAGCCGCGAACTTAGATAGAGAAGGAAAATATAGTTTTTGACGCAACAATTCTTCAAACAGTCGCTTTATATATGGGAAGCCATAAAGCATCATTTCTGCAGAAAATATCTTTCGTTTAGTGAGATATATTCGAATGCTTATTTTGTTGGAATTTTTAAAAAAATATATAGAAAACAAATATAACAAAATTGACACATGTTTTCCCTTTTTCTTTTCAAAAGAATTATTTCAATTCGATTCCCC
The DNA here is from genome assembly GCA_026543055.1 of Argiope trifasciata. Classification (NCBI taxonomy): domain Eukaryota; kingdom Metazoa; phylum Arthropoda; class Arachnida; order Araneae; family Araneidae; genus Argiope; species Argiope trifasciata. The sequence goes on from JAPMOQ010020855.1 coordinate 5,751,660, forward strand.
CATTCACATTTTTCTTCAAAATGTCATAAACCGTAGAAATAAACAATAATTTTTTTATTCAGATGGTGAAGGGGAAAAAAATATCTTTTTAGGAACGTTGAATAAGTCAAATTCAGAGAAAAATAAAATAAAATAAATTTGTTAAACGACGTTTTAATGTTATATTTGGAAATGAAAAGAGTGAAATCAAAATTATCAGTTAAAAATAAATAGTTTCAATCTAAAATTAAGCATTCTTTTCAGGATTCAAAAGGATAATCTTTTCGATTGTGCGTACCTTATAAAAAGTTCTTATTAATCTCATGTATTTTAAAATATTTTCTTAAATATATTTAATATATTTATAAAATAAAAATATTATAAATGAAAATTTGCAAGATTTAGCTCTCACTACTTCTTAACTTGAAGAAGAATGACTTTAACTTAAATTGCGGTACATACCATGTCATCAAATAGCCATCATTTATATTAAATTTAATTATTGCAGAAAAAAATTTAGTTAAGTAAAATAAATTCTTAAATGTTTTGAAATAAGTATTGCATCAAATAAAATAGGGCTGATAAATAAAATTCATATGAAATATTTGAATTTAATATGATACAAAACAATAACCATCATTTTGGATAGTTATAATCAGTTAATTTTTTTTCAGTGTGGAATTGTAATGAGTTTGGTAAAATTTTGTCAGTATACTTCCTTTTAATCATTTAAGGTTGTAGAAAAGAAAAACCTATTACTATCTTCTTTTGACAGAAGTGACCTTAGTGATATGTAAACAAAATAGTTTCAAGATATGTTTCTGATAATTTATTATTAATCGTAATATTTCGCAAACGTAAATATTTTTGATAAACTGAATGAGTTTGAAATCAAACTTATTTGTTCAATTTTCTGAAATACAGAAATATTCCCCTACATAAACACATCCGTCCCTTCAAAATATGCATGTTTTCCACTGTATTGAAATCTGGAAATTAAATTTATAACAGCGAAAATTTCGTTACTACTATTGAATAATTTTTATTGCAAGTAAGTAAGCTGAAAATTATGCAAAATCACCTTTATGTTATTGTAATGTTGCACTTTTATATACTAAAGCTTAAATATTTTCGCACCTAATGCCTTTCTATCTAATGCAAATGCACTTTATTGCACAATATTAACAGAGAAACTTTCACTGGCGAAACATAATCGCCCGAAGAAGTATGTAGTGTAATTTGAGACTTGTATCCTGAAGAAGTACAAATTTACAAATTTTATATACTTGCATACTGGAATTTCTAACTAAATACATCTCTTAACTATAATTTCATATAAATAATGAATACATTATTTAAAATCCAAGTAAGGCATTCAAAAGTTAGAGAAAATTGTGTTTTGTTAGCTGAATACACATCAAATATTATTTGCATTAAAATTTTAATCTGACATCTATTTTAAAACTTAAAAAAAGCACAAATATGACAAAGAATACATAAATATAGATAGTTCGGGGAAAATAAATAAGCAAAAAAAAATGCTTAGAATACTGATTTCTTTAAGCCTTTCTTAGTCTTTTGTAATACTGTAACAGAAAAAAAAACAACCCTTACTAAATACCAAAAAAAAAAACTTTAAGGAAATTATTGGATAAAAATCGATCTAAAGAGCCTATATAAAATATTCTATTTTATAATAATTCAATTTCTCGTTTTCAAAAGCAGAAAAAAAAGAAATCGCCATTTAATTTTTGTTTTAAGAATTTCATTTTCTAAACATTTTTTTCTTCATCTGCATAGAACAGTAGATTATAAACTGAGTAGAATATTCAGTAGGCAGACAACATGCATCAATTCATTCAATAATATTTTATTTTCCATGTTTCTAACATTAGCAACAACGAAAAAACGAAAGTTATAAAAAAGAAGCAGAAAGATTTATTCACCGATACTGAAGCAATCACCGTATACCATTAAACTTATCAAGTTGCCCTATCATTCATTATGACACAATAACTGCAAGCCCCTTTTGTATCCGAAAGAAAACTAATGTAACATGCGCGCAATATGTCGCTTATCGCAATCTTGCACTGAGGTCTTCGCATAATCAATCAAAGTAGTCAGTTTGTTCTATATTCGACACGCTCCAAATGAACATGTAGAAAACTGTTTCTTGATGATGCTGGATATAGACGACTGAAAAGAAATATAAATCCTAAGTTAAATTTTTACGATGGTTAAGCGTTAAAGCCTTCTGAATTGTAGGAAATCGATTAATTGTTAAAGAGATTTCTTTAAAAAAAGAACGCCGAATCTTATTGGTTCTAGTGACTTAAAACAATTCTGATTGATTGGAAAAGATTCAAATTAACAACTTCAAAAATTTACTTATTTAATGAATGATAGAAAGGAATCCGATTAAAGAAAACAATTACAGAATTCAAAATAAAAAATAATCTTTCAAAGTTTATAAATTTCATATTTTTGCAAAAAAACGGGAAATTACAAAATATATATTCATCTGCTTTCAAAATTTTTACTTTATAACAGGAATATTCAATAACACTACCTGAATATTACAACATTTATACAAGATAAAGTATTAATCACTTTACTGCAATTAAATGTTATTATGGAATAGGTAATTATAAATCTAAATCTAACTTGTTAATTTTTAATGCACAGGTTAACAATACTTTATAAAAACATCAAAATAATACTGATTTGAATACTAAAGGTAAATAGAAAAAATATTTTTGAAATAACTTTAAACAAAAAGCAAAAGAAAAGTGAGTATGTGTCAGAAAACGTTGTTAATGAAAACGTTAAAAATGACAAACATTGTTACTGAAAATGGACATATCCCTTAGTATTGATTTAATATTAGAGATCATTTCCAAACGATGGGCAATAAAAGAGATGAAATGTTTACTGTCCATTCATTTTTATATTGTTATTATAATTATTGTTTACAAATTAAAACAATCCAAGACTACACCTGTATATCCTTGTCGGATATTGGTATTTAAACACACTGTAAATCAATCTTTGGGTTGATTAATTAGTCCTTCACGGCTATTAGAGGTCTAAAACATCATTGCAAGCCGTTTCTGACAGATATAAAATCTTTGATCTGATAAAATCTAAAATCTTTTTGATATCTGACAGATAAACAGATCTTTGAAAAAAAGATCGGCATCTATCAGAGTTTATCGTAGATCTCATTTGCAATATTCTCAGTTAATACCGTACTTTGGTCACTGACAACAGTGTCGTTATTTTCTACTCAATTCCTCCTTCTTGTACTTGCAGATAATAAAAGACACGACATGAATCTAGCAACAATTATCATTCTGGGAATGTTAGGTAAGATACTTGAAACATTCTGCAACGAAAAATTGTCATGAATTGACCACAAACTAGTGCATGTATTTAGACAAGATATATGGTTTTATTATAGTAAAATTCTATTATGCTATATTTTCCTTAAAGTTACTGAGACATTGTCAGAAATACCTTATAGTTACAAGAATCATGTTATTGTGCTGATGCAGTGCATGATTATCTGAAAATTATTGATGTCAATCGTGTCATACCAAAACTAAAAACAGTAGAAAATGATAGAATTTGTTTGGACTGAATCCTTGTCATTCGTATATATTCTTCTTATATTCAGATATTGAAAGAACAATAAGAAAATTTATCAAAAACAATGATAAGTGAGATTTGCATTTCGTTTTTTTCATAATAATCATATCTGCTATGACGGGCCTTTCTATACTGCATATATACTGCATTTTCATTGCTGCATAATATGTAACATTGCTAAATATTTTTGGCTTAATGTGTCTAAATATGATCTTATATCATTAGAAACCATAAAAATGTTATATTTTTAATTCAGAAGATCAATTTTATGAAGATTTTCATTATTAAATTCTAAGCCTACGACAACCTGTGAATCCTAAGCTTTGCATTTAATTATAGTCATAGCTATTATGGAGTAGTATCTATATTTCTTGTTTGTAATAATCTGCATATGTCTCATTACTATATTTTTGGCATAGTATGTCCAAATGTGACCTTGCATCCTTAATAATCCATTAATAGTAAAATATTTGATTGAGAAGGTCAATTTTCTTATTCTTTTTTTATATAGCACTTTTCTCAATAAATATCACCCTTTCTTCTCTTCAGAGTGTCGATAAGCTGAGAGCCAAGAATGCTTTGGAGCTAAACACTGAAGGTTCCACGTTAGGCTGAACACCTAATCGAGAGTATGCCTTGCACTCCAGGGCCCTCGATCAAGAAAGCAAGTATGGGCACTGTAGTCCTCGGCTAATACTGGCTGTCGGGCTACTCAGTTTAGTTTCTTTCTCAATAAATCATGTTTTATATCATGTTTCTGAATGTACCCTAATCCATATATCAAAATTAATAAGATATTGCTTTCTAAATTTTTAGCATGTTTATTAGCATGTTCATTATCTCTCACCTTTGTCCTCCAGTCGAAATATTATTATTTGAATTTTATGATATTTATGAAGTATCTCATCGATAATGCTAATAATATTTTTTTATTTGAAAGAAAATGCAGTCCACGTCTAATTTTAAACCTAAATTATTATATAACAGAGATGAACCAAACTTTACTATAAGATTCGTATTGCTGTTATAACTTTATTTAAGGCACGCCAGATAAAAAAACTCAATAAGAAATTATCCAACAAAATTGTAATATTCAAACATTAAAAAAAGATGGAAATTCCTTGAGATATCTTAATGAGGAGACACAGAATGAAGGCTTCAACGATATTATTTCATGAAGGAAATGACGAGGGGAATTTTCAGACGCATTTCAAAAACCTCATTAAACGTAGCATTTCTTTTGAAAAACAGTAAATCCATCGCTATGATAAAAATAAAGATTTCACAAAACCTCAAAGGAGAATCACGCTCACGGGAAGCAATTCGAATAGACAGGATTTATTCATTTTAATAATTACTTTTCTTTAGTACAATTCCTTTAGTTACAAATAACACACACAAAAATGTTTTCTTTGGTGTAGAATTAGAGAAGTAAAAATAATGGCGAGCAGACATGTATTTTCTTCTTTGCTTAAATATAAAGGAAAATATCATGCATTTTTAATGGATAACAAAACAAAGTCGTTGCATTGAGCAAAAATCAACCCTTAAGCATTGCATAAGTATTAATGAATATTTACAAAGGTTTGTTTTTGAATAAAAGCAGATATTTTTGAAATATATTTTGATGATAAAATAAAAAAAACTTTTTTTTATTTTAATATTTTAGGAAATGCAAAGGTACTTTTATTAATTAGAGCAAAAATTCTTAAACATAAATTACTATAGCTGTTATCTGAAAATACAAGATTTCTTAAAAACCATTAAGTTAGATCAATCAGATAGGATTTAATTGAAATAAAAATAATTAATGAATGATCAAATATTTCCTACATTTAATTTAAGTGTATGAATTTAATGCAACATGCTAAAAATACAAAATTCTTTTTAGTAAAGGTATCTCAAAATTTACAAAAAATACATTTCTTAAAATTTATTGTTAGTGACAAATATGAAATTCTTTTTATCGATTTCTTTTTTAAGTTATTTGATATTCTAAGAATTATACAAATTTATTGTTCTAAAAGAAGAAAAATCTTTTTCATTTCGAATGCTACATTTCCAATACTTTCCTTTTTTTCTTAATTTCTTCACTTTTCTAAATTTTAAATTTAAAAATTTCTTTCTAATTAAAAGAATTGAATGTATTTTTCATGTTTAAAATTTTTACTTTCAAAGTTACGTGTTTTTTTAAATAAAGTTAGAAAAAGTTAAAATAAGTACTGAAATTCAGCATAAAAAAGTAGTAAATATTGAATTAGAATTTTATTTATTTATTTATTTAAGTTGTCTGACTATTATATTCCCATGCTCAAAGGATATCATGTTTGTTGTTTACAAGTGCTTGTATATGTATACAAGTTAGATATTCAGTTCCAATGTTCTGAAATATCATACATTTCTGAGAAAGTAAGATTATCTGAAAATAGTTCACATTTTATTCATATGTATGGCAACACTTGTGTGTTTACATTTTTAGATTCTTCACAAGACAGTAGGTCTATTTTAGAGCTAGCTAATTTGGCACCCATAAACTTTATCTAAATTCATAATTATACAATAATATTATTTATAACTAAATTTTTTTACAGATAGAAAGGTAATAAAATATAAATGATTTTTTTTTAAATCAATTTTAAACAACATGCTTTTTTTCCTTCAAAAGAGGAATTTTAATTTCATTAATTTTTATGCCATTAATTTTATTCATTTTTTATTACTAGTGATTGATTATGCGTTTTAGTAAAAGCTATCTATTATTCTTAAAGTATTCAATAGACATTTCAGAATAACCTTTAGACAGTGTTGTTTCATGAATAGATTGGCAGAAAATTAGGAATAATATACAGACCTTCAACAAGAAGGTTTGTAGAAGAATTGCTTCAACGTCAGGATTAATTTTGTAGATTTTACTGAATGAAATATTTCAAAAATTACTACAGAATGCAAGTTATTTTACAGTTATGATGTTTTAATATTTCAGCTTCTTTTCATGTAAAAATTTTGTCAGTCATAATTCGCTATTTTTTCTTAAATTCATGCTTGACAAGTTTCAGAAATATACTTTATTTCTGATTTTAGTTCATCCCTTCTTGTAATAAATTTATTTTCTTTGAACATATCAAAATATTCAAGTATTTAATTGTTTTTAATATCCTACAAAATATTTTGATTTATTTGAAATCGGAACATTTACATCGTGATGAAGAGTCTTTTGAAATACGGATAAGCTTATTATGAAAGCTTCGACGTTAAATAATTAGTAATTAATTAACTACGTTAGTTAAAACAATCAATCAATGGTTTGTCAAAGCTAACATATTGATTTGTGCCATTTTCATTGACACCAGTTTCATGAACATGCTGTTGTAAATTTTTGAGTTATATAACCCAACTTTCGTTGTTGTTATTGACGATGATTGCATATCCTAATGGTGAAACTGTGAGAAAAAGTGCAGTCGTCAATAAAAAGAAGATATGGCCCTTTCGTAACATTGTTATTTATTCTCGCATCTTAAATTTAAGCAAGACCATACATGAATGTTGGGATGAATAAAGGGATATTAATTAGCGTGTTAATTAACTACTATCTCGAAATTTTTCCATTACATTTATCGAAAATTTTCAGTAAAGAAATTATATGTATTTTTAAAAAGAATTTCGGAGTACAATTTGAAACAGGGATGTAAAACTGACCTCCTGAATTGAATTATTAAAAAAAATCTCTATTTCTGTAGTAAATTTTTGGATTGGTTAACTAGATTAACAGAATTAAACCTGTTAACTGATTATTAACAGATTAACAGAATTAAATCTGTTAATCAGTTTGTCTTTCTCAACAAATATGTTACTTTAATCCATTTCCATCGACACTAATTTTGTGAAAATGAGGAAATAAATGAAAAAGTTACAAAATTATGCCTATTTTTCGGCGACTGCACATCAGATAAGCTATATATTCAAAAATAATTTCAAACAAGAGGATTACAGCAAAACTAAAACATCGTATTAAAAATTAAGCTATTTTGCAGTCAATGAATTCAATAGAGAATATTATTTTTACACAGTATCATAATCAGTTATTGAAAACATGCAGCAAATCACCGCCATTTGATTTATGTATCAAATACCTGCATGTGAAATTTCTTTCAAAATATTTGCCTTTCTATTTCACAAATTGTATTACGCTCATTGTCAAGTTTTGATTTCAGGATATTGTTCTTTCAAATTAAAATTTTTCCCTTATAATTTTCAGATACTATGTTAACTTTATGTTAGAGATTTATATTCATGCTGCATAATCATATTCTTTTTTCAAAAAATAAATTGGCAAATATTAAAAATATATTCTAATATTACAATAAATATTTTTGAAATATTAGGGTTACATTTAGGACTATTTAAAACATTTTTTCATTGCAAAAAGAAAAGAATAAAATTTTACTAAGAATATTGAGTTTCTATTTTAAATGATTTAACTAATTTTAGCAATGAAATATGTTTGATATAACATTTAGAAATTCTTACTCAAGAGTTTAGAATTGAAGGATCTTCGTATCAATGCCGAATCAATTTTGATAGAATAGTGTTTGATACGGTTTTTCAAAAAACTTTAAACTGCTAAAATCTGTAGATGGAGTATTAACAATTTAAATATTGTAAAAAATAAAAATAAATATCTTAAAAAGATAAATAAAAACCGAATCGCAAAGGGTACTTTAGAAAAATTTGTAAAGGTGGTGAAATATGTAAATATTTATTTTGACTTATTCCGAATTTTACGCTGCCTAAAATGAAAAACAAGAAATCTATTCAAAATATTTGAAATTATTTGTATGTCTCATTTCTCGTGTCATGCAACAACCATGTAAAGGAATTTCTGCAGTTCTAATTCGAAAAGCAGAAAAAAACGAAAATGAAAACGAAGTGCAGCACCAACTTTACTGCAAATGAAAATAGAAAGTAAACGAAAAGACGGGGAAGAAAAAAAAATCTTTTATCGCTGTGAAGGCGAGAAACTCATTTATGGTTGCGTTTCGTTATTTATGAATTCTGCGGCTCTCCAAAGCGATAAACCTGGTAAAGTCGCGTGCTCAATTTGCATGCATTACGTATTCATTAATTTTCGTACCTCATCTGGGGTATAAACTATCCTAAAGCATCGTACTCTTGAAATCTTGGGAGTAAATCTTTATTTTTGGTGCTTCCTCTGCCCCCCTCTAGCGCGCTGCATGTTGGGAGATTTAATTTCTGAGAATTCTTGAAATGCATTTTCACTTTTCCGATGGGGACCGTTGCGCCATTACTAAACACCTGATGCACTGAGATTATTTTCTCTATAGAATAACAAAATACGCAGCGCATTTTGTTTGTGTGTTGTTTTCTTTACCATCCGAAAAAGAATTAAATGACCATTAATTAATTATTTCTTGATATCGCTTCATTAATCGGGATTTGCAACAAAAACAATAAAATAATGAATATTTACATGCTCGTATTACTTGTTTAACTACCATTATTCTATTGGAAACTTGTTTCTCTTCAAGAATAACGTGAAAAAAGTTAGGCTATTTTGAGATATTTTTATTTTTATTTTTCTTAAGAAAAAGAATTAAACACCTTTCGTTAATTATTTCTTGATATCCCTTTATTCATTAGGATTTGAAACGAAAAGTATAAAATGTTAGAATTCTTGCCATTCTCATAATGCTTGTTTAAATGCTATTCTACTGGAAACTAGTTTCTCTTCGAGATCAACGTAAAACAACGATTTACAACCAAAAAAGCAAACTGCTGTAATACTGATTATGAGACTCCCACCACATTTTAAAATTCCATTTCTATATTGGAGTCCACTTCACTCATCGTAATTTAAAACAAGAAAGAATAAAACCTTGTCTTGCCATGCTATTAGATTCATGCTACTTGTTTAAACATTATTATTCTGTTGAAAACTGGTTTCTCTTGAAGAACAACGTGAAGAACAAAGATCTAGTCAATTTTGCAATATTTTTCTTTTTCTTTTTCTTTCGGAAAAACAAATGAAATAAACATTATTTAATTATTTCTTGATACTCTTTCAATCATCGCTAATTACACTTAAAAAAAGTAAAGTGTTGTAATATTTCCCATGCTCGTTATTAGACTCATCCTACTTGTTTAAATGCCATTATCCCATTGAAAAAGAGGTTTCTCTTGAAGAACAACGTGGAATGCGTTAGGCTCTTTGAAACATTTTTATTCTTTCTTAATATCCGGGAAAGAATAAAATAGAGCGTATTTGATTATCGTTTTGTGACACTTATGGTTGAGAGATCAAACAAAAATTTGTTCCCCTTACAGAATTATCCTCACGATAAGAAAATATCTGTATCGTTATTTTGAATTGAAAACTTTAAGAGACTTAATAAAAAAAAAATGGCATTGCAAACTGTGGAAATATGTTGGATCTTATTTCTTCTTCCATCTGATAGATTGGTTCCGAAATAAAGTTTTCGATTGCATAAAATGTAGGGCCAATCGAAATCTAACATTAGATGTGTCTAGTATATGTGTTATTGTTTGAGTACAGAAATTAATGTACAGATTAGCTAAATAATCCGCACATTAACTGGAATGATCCGTCAGAGAGTGGGAAATTGTTTCATTATTGAAATTACTTATTTAATATGCGAATTACCTAGATAATCCACTTATTACCTTCTAGACACATTGCCTACTAGGCACTTTTTAAACTGAAAATAAGATTTTTGCTGGGCCGATAGCAACATTTCAGTATGCTTAAATTGAATGTTGTTTATTTATTGATATCTAAAGAATTGCGATAATCAAAGAAATAACAAATTATTTGATGGAATCAATCATCATTCAAGTGGAAATCTAGAAAACACAAACTATTTAACATATTATTGCAATTAAGGAAATGGATTTGTGGACATAGGATACATTTTATTACTTAATAGAGCATTAAAGATTAATAATACTTTGAATTCATAGCATTTGGTTTTGCGATGAGCACGCATAGTTGTGGCACGTTTAGATTTGAAGTCACATTTTTAAAATCCTGATTGGTACTAAGGGATTGTTTTATTGCTGTTTGACCAAAATATATTTCAAAAGCAGGGAAATTGATAAAAATCTCTGTTTACAAATACTGAATTCAGATCAAGCATACAATTGTTTTGAAATAGTTAGTTTTAGTATCAAATATATGAAACTCATCCACTATCTTGTTAAGAACCATTACTATAATCGAAATGGGTATAAGATTTTGCTCTATCTACGTAGGGTACTTTAATCCCACAAAGACATTTCATTGAGAAACCAACTTTTGAAATTTAACAATTCGAAAACCACTCATGCCCACTTTTGATTTCACACTTTAAAGGAGAAAATCAGTTAATCTGTAGAGATAATTTGCACGTTAATAAATTTCGAACTTTAACGGCAAAATATAAAGCACATGTGAAGAACAAATCGGAAGTGCAATTTTTGTGTTCCTTGACAACAAAAATCACCCGATTGTGAAGGATTCCCCAAAGCATTTGAGGAACATATTCTGATGTGAGGAGTTTTTCATCTCCCACTCTATAGTCAGTAGATTGCTTTCCAGCAATTTTCACTTGTTTTTGTACCTGAAGAAATACCTGTCTGGGCATCACTTTTTTATAGACAAAGACTTGTAGACTGCAACGCGTCTATAAGCGGTTTTATTACAAGACGACACAATTCCAAGACACTGGAATAAAAACTTTTCCCACTGTACAAATGTTACAACTCCGTTGTTTCTCAAGTTGAAAAATAACTGATCTGTTGCATTATCTTGCTATCTAATTTTTAAAAATCTTTTTTCCACATGACTCCTTATATTAATATTTTATACTTTTTAGATTTATAAAAATCAAGAAAGGAATAAAATATAAATCAAATAATTTTTTAGCTGATAATACTTAACTATCATGCTATGTATGTTTGTTATAAAAATTTCGCTCTTTGTTTTGAATAAGAAAAAAATTGGAAACAACAGAAAAAAAAAGAAAATCACGCGAATATTAAAATATATCTGTTTAATTATCATTTTTTATTTAGTTGTATGAATATATATTAAGCAAACATTAGCTATTTATTTTATAAAAAATCTCATTAGTACGTTTTTTATCAAGGAAAAAGAAAATGTTTCTCTCTTTTTCATCAAATCATTATTGTTACAAGCTTGTAAAATTGCTCCCCAGCATGGTTAGATCTATCATCGGAAAGACTGGTTTATAATTATCCCTATTGGATGCTACTCGGGTGCCAAGCCAATGATACCAGAGTTTGGCAACAAAATGGATAATATTGGAAATTTCGAAAATTTTAACGATCCATTCAATAGCAACTAAGATGCGTTCAAAGTTTTCTCACTCCAACTCCCGGGAACTATAAAATGACTGCAGTCTCAGGTTTTAATGGTGAATTGAAGTGTAAAGATAGTCGTAAAGAAGTAAAGAGTCTTCAAAAGGGCAGCGAATCAACAGCTAAATGCCCCTGTTGTGTGGAACTCAAGAGAGGGCTGAATTGTTGTGTTCCGAGGCCTCTTACCTATTGTGGAAGCAGCGTCGTGTCGTGTGTGGAGTAGTCAGATGTCTGGTAGTGAGCAGGCAGATAAAGTGAGGAGACAGTAAAAACTTCAGCCGTCTTGAGAGCCCGTAGAGCGAAGCTCCTAGGATCTCTTCTCCTGCTGGATTATGTCTGGATGCTTTGTATGTAGCGATCGATTATTACTTATATGCTGCTTTTTGCTATAGTAGTGTCCTGTATATCTTTGTTTTCGTCATCTCTGTTTTTGTGTTTAAGAAAAGTTGATGGTTTTTACTGAAGCCTACTGATTGTGTTTTTACACCATGCTTCCACTATAAGAGAATCCTTAACACTATCACATCCGATGATACTACTTCCTTTTAATAAAGATGCGGAAATTTTCATTAGTTTAATTCTATAAATTGTATTTTTGATTCTACAATTTAATTTTGTTAATATTGTTAAAACTATGACATAATAGCCATTTTTCCTAACTTCTTTTTGATAACAAATAGCATAGTTAACTGCATACAAGAAGAGCAAAATAATTTTCCTCGCTTTTCTTCTGAAATTGTTATATATATTTTAAAAGTTTAAATCATATTAAAGAAGTTTTTCCTTCTAATGTATTCAAAATAACTATCAATCAATTAATATGTTATAATCAATGTTATGTCAATTAATATGTTATAATCAATTCAAAATAACTATCAATCAATTAATATGTTATCAATCAATTAACTTATATTTCAAATGTAAGTGCGCTTTCGGATTTCTAGTGCCAGAAAAAATGAAATCGATAAGTATTAATTAAGTAATTAAGAATAATATTAATTAAGTAATTGAGAATAAATATCTATGGATAGTTATTTCTTATAGAAGAATTAAATAAAAAAAATGCATTTGTGATAAAATAAAAAAATATATATAAATAGAATGCAAAGTCTAACGCAGTCTAATTTTTTTATATACATTTAAAATTTTTGAAAAACATTCTTCAGAGACGATGAAGTAAAACTAACAAAAAATAGCCATTAAATGTCTGAAATTTTACCTCCTGCCATTTTGTGTCATTTTACCTCCAGTCTAGAATCGATTAAATGCAATAAATATCCATGAAACGACGCTTAAGTTGTTTTAGTTTTAACAAAATCTTCACTCAAGAATATAAGCATAAAAAGGAACATTATATACTTTTAGATCAGGTTTTCGCTAAATCGTATTATTTTTATGCTACCGGTTACAAAGTGACATAGATGAAACTATTTGCAGCATTTTTTTTTTACATTAACAATTCTTTTTCTGATTTTTACTGGGAAATAAATCCTATACTATCGTATTATTTATTTTTTATGAAAAAGAAGTTAAAGTGTTTCACTTTCTAACTTGATTTCCAAAGAGGAAATTTATTTTAGCCTCATGATTCTCAATCTCAATAAGTGAAGGAAGATGTACTCATATTTACTTTATTTCTTTTATATTTAAAAAAGTTCGTTGAATGTTGGATTTATAATACCACGCTCTTTCATTATCTCTAAATATCCTTTTAAATTAACCATTAGAATTATAAATTGGTTAGATTAGTATATCATTCTAAAGCTACATTTGATTTATTTGGGATGCGTCTCCTAATTTTGAACTGAGATGAATTGTCGAAACTGATATTTTAGATAATGCCTTTATTTAAAATATTACAGCTCTCTAAACATATTATATGTGATCATTTGCGTTAAATATCAATCTTTGGCGGGCGCTACTTTAATATTGCTGGATTTATTACATTATATGATAATTATCATAATAATTTCAATATGTTCAGATTTTTTCTGCAAATTTACACAATCCGCACAGAAAATTTTAATAGTTATGTCAATAAAAAGTACTGTTTTTTTAAACATTATAATGACAATGAATGACGTTAAAAACAGAGTGTATTTTTTCCTATTAATCCCATTCAATGACATGGAGTTGCTTGTCATTGGCACTCAACTGTAACGTCATGAGGGTTGTCTAAGGCGCCATAATATAAATTTAAAAATTATACTTTTTAAAATCAATTTTTATAATTACTCCTATTACTATAATAGTGTGATTAAATTAATCCAGTGGAAATATATACAAAAACAGTATGATTTTCAAATAAAATAGTGGTCTATTTTTTGCGTATTGTGTTGAAGAATTCCGTTCAAAGAATTGATGAACCAACTTAGTCTTTACTATAAAACTAGATATTTTTTATCGCAGTACTTTACAGATACCTTCCCTAGTAATTTTGGATTTTTATAGTGAATTTTGAAAACCCATAGCCTAGCTTTTATCGGCTTTGCTTTTAATTCATATTATGAGTAAGCTTCACGACGACATTTTGTTAACACTTTCAGTGCCTTGGATATGAAACATGATTGCACTCAACTTGCCAAGTGCGGGTTAACGGTGACTCCTACCAAATAAAGCCATTGAAATGTGAGTATATATCTGAACCAAATTATAAATAAATATTAGGCTTAAGTGCAAGAAATAAATGATGAATCCGGCCTAAAAACCTTTTTTCAAGGGTCTCTCAGGCAGGAATTTAAACCAGGATTTTTTTTTCTGTGAAGGGTCTGACTTTCGTCAAAAATATTGCTTTTTATTATCCACAAATTCCAAATAATTGAGGTTTTGAATTGGTATCACAAAATTAAACCTTGAAAAAGTCTTCAGTTTGGATTCATCACTTTTTTCTTTTTGATTTCTTTTCGGCACTTAAATATTTATTTCTAATTTGTTTAAGTTCATTTGTGATATTACTTTGTTCAGGAAATATATTTTTATTGAATTTCGTAATGATTGCTTTTTGTGATTGATAACTTTTTTATTATATATTTGACTTACCTGTTCTAGATAACATTTCAACGGTACAAATATCGCATAGTAATAATAATAATAATAAACTCATCTCGGGTTTACTTATCACAACTATGCAATTACAATCATTTCTCAGTTCTTCCGGATTTGCTTCACTGCAAGTCATTCGGTTTTTTCTTGGATTCGAAAACATTCTGCGCTCTTACGTATGCTTGGGGATTCACTTATTTAATCAAAGCAGAAGTGAGACGAAGATGGAAGGAAAGTAATTTTGAACTTAGCTATAAGGTGAACTCGGATTAGATAAGAACATGCTTGAGCATGCGAACACTGTATATATCTACTTAGAAACCAGAAGGAGATTTTTTAAGTTGCATTAACGTCACCCTTTAGAGCAATACTAGTGCTATTTTGGGATTTTGTAATTTTGAACTGTGGTCAGATGATTAGGACGAACCCACAGTGGGCACCCCCCTCTCGAAACTTCTACTGCACACCTGTAGGAGGACATTTGATGGATTTAACGCACACCAGACCCACTTAGACGATGGTTCTTTGTTATAATCGTGTCTCAAACCAGAAAACTCTCTAGGTCTGAAAAAGAGACCTTACCATCAAACCACGTCCACTTTTAGAAACCAAAAGAGACTTGTTAGGAAATTTCGGTATTAAGTTTTTAAATTCGTATGCATCTCTACTTTATTCTAAAAAGATGCGATGCATTTTGAACATGCTATTATACGTCTTTATTTAAAGTTAATCACTTCACTTGACATTAAACCTATATTTTCTGATAATATCTGGCATTTATTTGGTCCTATATTCAAATGTAAGATTTAAGACCTGATATAAATACGTATCATTATGTTTGTAATATGGTTCGTTGGTGATGTCAGGTCCTATAATGACCATCTTTGTACAAATGTTTCATCATCTCTGTAAATAGATTATAATACGTTTAATTTAAAGTTTAAAAGTTTAATTTAAACTTTCCTTTGGGAGGATTCAATATTTGGAGATTTTATTTGTCATCCATTCCACTGCAGTTACTCTAATGACAAATGACGGAATCGTTATATAATACATCTCGTTTAATAAGGCTTCTAAAAATTTAAAGAATTATTGGCATTACTGTTTTCGCAAATGCAGTTTTACTTCTCAGTTTATTTTTATAATTAGCTTTGATCTTATTATGTCCACCGTTTTAAATGAAATCTTAAGCATTTGACTGATCTATAAAGCACACCCAACGTTACATCTTTGGTATGTTACTGAACAATATTCCATTAAAAGCTCATGTAACACATTACGGAGGTAGGAATTTCTGCTACCATAATTATCTCTACACAATAAACACGCTTTAAGAGATTTCCAAAGTACTTGTTACCAAAATCTTATAACAATGCAAGGCACATTTCCAAAATCTTTTGGTATTAATGATAGGGACGCAAGACAGCGTGTCGTAAATTCAGCCGCACATCTGCTCATGAAGCTCACTAATAACCCGAGCATCCATTTGAGCTCTTAAGAGTAGTAAGGATTGGATCTGAATTACATTCCCGTGTTATGATGGCATGGCAGATTTCGAAGCAAAAGTAACGGTTGATATAAATTTAGATGCACCGGATTTTTAACACCGGGGCGAAAGAATATGACTACTTATTTTCTCGTAGCAGCGCTCTCTAATTTACGACGTGGGAGTAATAATAAAAGCGGGAAAATATCAAGAAGCCATAATGCAAGATATATGGCCCTCTTAGCCTGTAAATCGTTGGAAAATGTAATTTTCATAGCTTTGTCAGTAGTATAAACATGTTTTTGACGAAGACAATGACTTAATAATTCGCGACTAGCCGATGCAATCAACATAAGAATAGACTGCTAATGTTGAATTAAAATATAAGAACATCTCAGTTTCAAATTGATATTTCCGGTGCAGACACGAATAACTGTATTTGTTATATTTATATATCCATTTCTTGATCATTTTTGTGTATTAAATTTCCCTTTTTGACCGGATTTCGTATTTAAAAAGTGGTATTCAACTTGATAAATTTGAAATTCCAGTAGTTTCGTGTAAAATATTTCTCGTTTTAAATAATTTATAAATTAAGATTCTAACAAGTAATATAAAAAATAATTCAATTTCTACTTAGATCAAAGAAGACAATTTTTATTTAAGTTTCTTTTATTAAATAATAGTCAAATTAATTATTAAATACCAAGTAATGTTTAATTTTTGCTCGCATTCTTCGTCTTCCCGTGAAAAAGACTGAAATTCTTGCATTTTACAGTTTGAATTACTTCTTAGGGATTTCAAGTTTCATTACAAAATGCTAAAACTCTATTTAAATTATTAATAATTAATTAAATTTAATGAATGAATAACTATATTAAAAAACTGTATTAACATCAAGTGTCATCCACTACAAGTTTAAAAAATGTATTTGGATCTGAGCGGATGAATAAGAATTATTTTATTCAGAACTGAAAATTTGTACAAGATGAATGATGTACAGGGAGAATATGAACTAATAGTAGGAATTGAAACAATTATGCTTAAAGGAAGAGAAACTTTCAAAGATTTAAAATAAAAGAAATCGCAGCAATGAAAATGTTATTGTAGCTTTTAAAATTTACATTTACTAATGCATTAGGGGCTTGCATGTATTTTAATCAGTGACATCTATTGATAAGCATGCAAATATTTATAAAAGCGACAATGGTTTTTGATTCTAGCAATATTGATTGTCATTTGTAGGATTATCAATTTATTGTTGTTATTTCTGAAGTTTTCCATTTAGTATTATAGAGTTATTCAGGCTAAAAACAACCTAATAACGGAACATTCCACATTGCATGTTTGTCATTTGTTTGATTTTTTTTTCCATTTGATTTGAAGACATCTGCTGCCGAAGCCCATTAGACACTTATAAAAACCTGAGAAAACTTATAAACCACAAGTTTTTAAACTATTTTGTCATATCCTAATTGTTGATTTTGGTTTCAACGATTTAAGAGTGGTGACTTTGATGTCATTAAAGAATGGTCTAGAGTATCATAAAAATTCGAAGACAATCAATTCCAAGATTTATAAAATAATTTGTAGGACATATAAAATTTCAGGAAGTATATCATGAATAGAAGAGTAAAATTCATTAAAAAATTTCCATTTATTAAAAAGAATGTAAAGTTTTCACATGTTCGTTTTAATTTCCAAAAAAATACGCCATCGTAAAATTACAATTGTAATATTTAAGGAATTTATATCATTTTTATTTTTTAATCTTTGTTTACTAATTTATTTGGAGGCATACATTTTCTTTAATTTTTGGAAAACTCTTTTCGTTTCTGTTATGAAATTCAAATCTTTACATCATATACGCTATATTCAGTAAAAATGCTGAAATTCAGGCCAGATGTTAAGATTTCGCTACTATTCTTCACCAGGACTATGCAAAATGTTTTGAGGGAATGGGAGAATTCCTTTGTATTTAAGTATACACGAAAGTTTTTGGGAGGCCATTAAAGCTGGTTTATTCAAGCAAAGAAAACGAAGTTAGTGTCATCAAGCAGCGGCTTGATTTCAATTGAAGCAGACATCCACATGTTTCAGTTAACATTACACAAACAGTTATGAAATGTACGTATGTAATCTAAGACATAAATCAAATTTTCATCCTAAAATTACTTTTATTTCAATCAGCATATTCCGTGCATGAAACTCTCCACCTCAAACTCCAAATAAACTCATAAACAATTATATTATATTACATTTTTCCAGACATCTAACGTTTAAGATCTCAGGCTTTTACCTATTCTTAAATAGATTTTAACACATCTGTTACTATAGTTTGAACAACAATAGATATTCCGGTGCATGACACATGCTCCCTCCAATTTCAAATAAACGCATAAGCAATTACGTTATACTCCATTTTTCAAAGCATCTAACATTTAAGATCTTATAGCCTATTCTCAAATAGATTTTAATACATCAGTTATCATAGTTTGAATTACAATAGAAGTGGATTAAAATGTCAGACAAAAATGAGATGAATTGTTAGTAAGCTTCCTAATCTAATTTAATCTTTTTATCTTATTCACACAATTCTTCTGCAAAAAATAAATCTTCCCTTTTTTTAAATGGAGTTATAAATCATAATTAAAAATTTATGTCTTCTTATTTCAAAAAACATTTATAACTGTCATTGCGCTATTACATCAATATTTTATAAGCTTTATGCCTTATTCTTTTCTGCCACTTTTTGGGAAGAATGGTATGTTGATAAGCTGTTTGTAAAATATATCCCACGTTTAAATTTAAGATAAACTAAGGATTTTTAAAAGCAAAATATTACAAGTAGGTGACCGGAATATTAATATAATACTTTGTTATTCATATCCATCACACTCCACTTTACTCCTAACAAAAATCCAAAAAGAATTTTAATTTGAACCCTCTATCATAAAATTACATATAGATAATAAGACCACAATACAATATCGAGTACACTCCCGAATATCCAACCTAATATGCTGCATGTTTAGGCCCAATATCAAAAGAGCTGGATAGGCCACAGTTCTATGAACTCATTCCTTTGTCAATCAGGAACAGATGAAAAATTTTCAATTCCAAAAATCCCTGTTATAATACTCATTTTTGCACTTTTTATTGAGTACTAAGCCCTCCATTTAGCTCAAGCCAAGTAGAATGAGAAAGTATTCATGGTCCGGTGAAGTATTGTGCAGTTGCCGGTAAAATTAGAATACTTTGTATTGTCACTTTATGCATGCTTATATATTGCACTGCACATTTAATTAAAGGATAAATAAATTAAAGAATATAAACAGTTTACATTTTGTCTAAACATTTTATTTGGATACTTCTAACTGCGAAGCTATATTTTGTGCTGTTACACCAGAGTCCTGTCTCTGTATTGGACATAATTTGTCCTGTATGATCAACGACAACTTTTTTCTCGTTTGTCCCATTTTGAAATCTTCAGTGTGGTGCATTTTAAAAAAATGCAGAACTCAAGAGCAATTTATGAATACTATACTTAGTGTACTGTTATTACCAGCAACAGTGTCAACAATTGAGTTCCGTCGCACAATGACGAAACAATGAAAAACGAGCAGACCGTTGCTCTTTCACAGTTACAACCATTATTTTGCATACAGTTCATATAAGGATTTTAAGGGGATTGGATTGGTAATGTTGTCAATTCAACACCTTGCCTTCCTCATCTATATAAATAAAAATGAATGTTTGCCTGTATGTCTCTTATGCGGTGCTGCGCCACTCATCCCATTGCGATGAAACTTTGCGTACTTATTACTTGCACTTATTTGTTTTTATTGATAATGGAAAAACAAAAAAAAATTCCAACCCTTAAATTTTGAATAATAAAGTTAAAAAAATAGAATTATTATCATTTACGCTTCTTCTTTATGTATCTTTCAATATCAATGAATCTATTCATTTCCGAATAAAATAAGTATTTTTCTTATTTCACTCGGAAATCAATATTATTCTTTCTATCATTCCTAATTAAACAAAACAATTATTTTAAAATACAAATGATTTTTCCATGATTATTTCTTCTGCAGCAGCAACGCGTCGGGTACAGCTAGTTTAATAATAATAAAAGAAAATTAGCAGGATAGTATGTAAGATAGTGAGTGAACGAGAGCGAGATAGTGTGGAGTGTAAATATGTGATATAAATATGATTTGTCATAATATAAATATGACTGTAATATAAATAATATATATATTTCAAAATAGTCACTATAAGCATTAGATTCGAGGATTAGAAATTAAATCATATTGATGAAAGGGGTAAAAGAAAAAAATACAGATATGCATTTTAAAATCTCATGATTTGAATTTTATTATCGTTTTTCTGATAAATGCCATATTTCATTAATGATTCTATTACACTACAAGTACAAAAAAATCTCTATACCTTATGGCAGATTCCTTTTTAGAATATATATTTTTTTCAAGTCTGCTAGTGTAGAAAGATTAGAATAGATTCGAAACGGAACAGACGAAAAGTTTTATGTTCAGGATCCTTACTATCAGAGAACGTGATATTCTAACAGTGATAGTGTCCTGGAGGTAAGTTCGGGTTATAAAAGGGGTGGCTCACTCATCTGATATTTTTCATCATTGTGATGAGAGGGCTGTACAGATGGCGCGTCTGAAACCAGATAGACAACGTGACTGGGCGTTTCGAAATGATTGAGTTATCTAAGTTAGCGAGATTTCTATTTCGTCTTTTCATCCCTTTTTCTTCCTGGCCACATTCGAGAAAAGATTCCAGAGCATTTATCAATGTCATCTGGGCTTCTTTTTTCTCTCTTCCCACTGCTGCCTGGTCACGTTAAGGATTTTTTTATTTCTTTTATTATTGCCTAGATTTGGTAAACAGTATCTACTGCGTGCGAACTCGTGATTTGTTATTTCTTCTTTTACGGGATAATAATTTTATTCTTTTAGTGTCATCTTTCTTTACCTTCAAAGAAGATGAAAGTGCAGGAGGTCAGAAAGAAATGGATTGATACAGTTCTATATTTCTTACAGATCATTTTGGAAATGTAATCGATTGTAGAACCTATTTAAAGCTTTAGAACATTTCTATCCATAGAATTTCTCAACTGTGCAATTAATGTTTGAAAAATCACTTTCTGCTACTATTTATGCTGCCTGCTTCAGATTATATTTCTATTATATTTGAAATTGAATTTGTTCATAATAACTGTGACCTACATTATTGGTATGCCTAGATTTGATAAACAGTATCTACTATTATTGTCTAGATTTGGTAGACAGTATCTACTGTGTGCGAACTCATGATTTGTTATTTCTTCTTTTACGGGATAATAATTTTATTCTTTTAGTGTCATCTTTCTTTACCTTCAAAGAAGATGAAAGTGCAGGAGGTCAGAAAGAAATGGATTGATATAGTTCTATATTTCTTACAGATCATTTTGGAAATGTAATCAATTGTAGAAGCTATTTAAATCTTTAGAACATTTCTATCCATAGAATTTCTCAACTGTGCAATTAATGTTTGAAAAATAATTTTCTGTTACTACTTATGCTGCCTACTTGAGATTATATTTCTATTATATTTGAAATTGAATTCGATCACAATAACTGCAGCCATACATTACTAGCATTCTTCATACAATATTAGCGTTATTGAAGCTATTTTAGGTAAAATGGTCCTTCATAAGATTCTTACTATTGTTTTAGCGAAACGAATCTATTTTTTTTTATTTGCAGAAAACAACACGAATCATGCATTTTATTATATTACTGTTTTTTAAATTTGTAAAGATATAGAAACCTCCTGGAAAAAATAATAGCGGACACATTGGAAAATTTAGACTATTTCAAAAATATTTAATTGTTACTAATTTCTATATGTAGTAAGCAATATAAATCTAAATAACAAGCAAGTATTGATTCTAAGCTCAAAAATACATTCATATGAAAGTTGCATTACAATACAGTAATAGTATTAAACAACATATAATTTCTTTCAGTATAAGCTTCAATAAACTAATGTAAATAAGAAATTCAGCTGAATTCTTGTTCATCTCTTACTTGATTAAGCATATTTTTTTCTTATATTATTCTCTGATTTACGACTAAAGAAAACTCATCTGTCTTATAAAATTTTTAAGTTTAATAAAGAGAAAAAATGTCTTTCATTTTTCTTTTAGAGTTACACGTTTTGATGAAATAAATAGGAAATTAAAAAAAAGCTGCCTTTTTTCTAACAACTAGCAAACATCATTCTTACTGATGTAATCAGACAAAAATAGAAGAATAATTCTAAGAATACAAAAAGTTGAAATCAAACAATAATGATTGGAACAAAATCGATTTCATCAAATGGAGCTTGATTGTTGTAACAATTATAATTGATCATTATAACAAACTTTATCAGCCAAAAACAATTATTCAGCTTGGAAAAAATGATTATAATGAATTTTCTGTTGATCCAATCCGTGATATTTGATACAGAAGCGAAATAATTTAATAATTTTTATTGCCTATCGTTGCTTATATTTTACAACTTTATTTAGTAATTAAAGATAATAATTATTTAATAACAATTATATCTATATGACAGCATGGATAATAATTTTTTTCCAAACAATAAATTTATTATTATATATCGAGGAATAATGCATTATTATTATCGAGGAAAAACGTTTTAAATAAAACAAGAACGGTATTCCCTAACACATATTTTAAATAATGATGAAACAAGCTGAGCGTATTTTAATGCAGCTATCAAACGCACTTTATAAAAAATGCCCCTAATCACCAATATCTCTGTGAATTTTTCAAAAAAAAGTTATTAGACTTGTTATTCAAATTATCTGTTTTGGTAGGACAAGCAGTTTTGTGAGTAACAGTGATAATTTTTATGACAGAAATAAAGTTATTCTAGTAAGTTGGGTGTTTATTACACCTAGAATTATTGAAAGCACTATATTTCCAATGCCATCAAGCAAGTCACTGAATGTTGTTTTCAGTTTGCTTTATGGTCGAATAATTTGATCTTCAGCGAATCGTTTTATATTATTCTAAAATTAAATTGCTAGAAAATATTCGACACTTATGTAATGATAAAAGTGGAAAATCTTTTGCGAAGCCATTCACTAAAACATATTTTTTATTAAAAAAACGATAACGCTTTGTAAGTTTTTTTTTTAAATTTAAATCTTTATAATATATTTCAATAAAATGTAAAACAAACCTAAGGTCTAATACTTTTTTTTGAAATACCTCGTTTAAGAAGAATAAAACAAACAGTTCTGTTCGTGCATAGACACAGTAAGTTCCATCATGTTAAACCGCTCTAAAAATAATTGCACAGGAGGAAAAATGAATGTTTAAACTGGAATTACAAGCTATTGCGCACTGAGTAAAAAGAGACTTAAGACCCCCTTTAGAGCGAAATGTTTGCCTTAGTAATGAAGCGATTAAGCAAAAGGTTGGTGTTTAAACAAGGAAACTAGAAACTTTAATGAAGTAAAAGTTTAAAACATAACCCATGGGAGACGTGATAATGTAATTTCTCCACAACCAAGTTCGGCAGTTTTTCAAAGAATTTCTTAGAGATATAACAATTTTCTTCCTTATGTAGCCTCAGTTATTAAGGTATACATTTTTATCCATTTTTCTACCCCGGAAACATTCTTTTATTTCACAAGATTTTTTTCTTCGGATAATTCAATCGAGAATCTTACACATTACTTCCATGTTCTTCTTTGATAAAGCCCAGAGTGCTTTGCATTAGTCGTGGTGCATTGTGGAAAATTGAATTAAGGTGATTTCACTGCTGAAAATACTTTATTTAGTTTTCCTAATACCTTTTATTTTCATCGCATTTTCGAACAATCAAATTAAATCACGATTTAAAGAATTCATTTTAATAAAAGCCTTCTGACGAATGTTTAAAATAAATTTTCTGTATTAAGCTAATAATAAAATGTGTTTATTGCAATGTTCGAGAAAATGTCACCAAAATATACACTTTAAAAGGAATAAAACATTTCTCTGATTTATTTCAAGTAAAAATTTCTAATATCCTATAAGCAAAACAATCATAATTAGGTAATTATATAAAGAGAAACACTGTGTGGAGAACTTATTGCTAGCGCATTTCTATGACAAAAAATATAATCTTTGACTATGATTGAAATAAATTAAAAACATTAACAGTAATGTGAGAATCGGTAAACAATATAATATCTTAATACAATTTTCCGACCACAGAAATTGAGATTCTTCAATTATACTTTTCTGCTCTGGGAATCTTTGTCATCATTATGGACATGAAGTGGTACATAAGATTCCATTCATTACTTTTATTTCATTTTGCACTTCATTCTTCTTTCCACAATGATAACAAGAAATTAGTTAATTGTCAGTAACATCATTTTCGATTTGATTACTAGGAAAGAAAGCTCTTACAATTGATTCTTACAAAATTCCCTAATTTGTTACAATATTTTTCAAGAAAAATAATTACTATAATAATCAAATAAAAATGATAACAATATTAATACAATTAAGATACAACAATACAAATAATATTACATACAAGCAATCTTATTGCTATTCTACAATTCTATATATTCTGTATATTCTTAGCAACAATTTTAAATATAGCATATAATTCTTTGTTATATTGGATCATTGTTTAATTATGAGAGCTCGAAAAGCAAAATTAATAAAATAAAAATGTAAATGTGTTCTCTAGATGCATCTGATATTAATAATATTTTCCCATACACTTGTTAATTACTATTTCATGTTTGAATTAACAAATAATTATGCATATTATTGAGAAAATACTGTGTGAAAGTTACGTAATATTTTGATTAATTACTTATAATTATGTTAAGAAGTTCAATTAATTTGTTAATGTTATTAATAATTTACCTATTTGCAGTTGTATATTTAATATTGATATTTATTCATTTGGTTGCGAAATGCAATTTACATTTTCTCAAAATCTCTTTCAAAATACAGCACTAAGTTTTTAATAGCTTATTAAATTTCTTTCATGCAAAATCAAATTATCTCGAAAAAAATACTTTGTAATTGTCGATGTAGCATTGTTAAAAAAATTTAACTTATAAAGACCGCGCATTTTATTTAATCGATGTTTGTAAAGACAATTTTATCTGGATATCACCCTTTTTGACTAATATAATTTTCAGGTTGCTACCAAGGAAATTGTTTTCGAAACAAATTACGTCCACAAAGCTTTTCATTCAATAAATTTCAAAACGATTATCAAACAACATAAATGTAGTAAATATAAATCTATTGTTTGTTGCCTGTTTTGCCAATGATGCTTGAAAAAAGAGTAGCTGCTGAATTAAATTTTAATTTTGAAATTTAAAAATCAACGAATTATATATAAAAAATGTAGATTTACTCTTTTCCACGAAATCATTCCATAAATCTTCCCAGTTTAATTATAAAATTCAAATTCTTCTTCCCGAAATTCCGGATTTCAATCAATTGGACAGTAAGTCCGACCCTAATGGCGGAATTATAATAAGTCTTCTGAATGCATCTGACATTAAGAAATTGGAACTACAATAGAAGATCAAAAAATGAAAACCCAGTGGGGAATGCCGTCCAATGCATGGAAGAATAAAATTCCGAAGAATTCCTCCACCAGTACTTGCATAATGGCTTGTCGTGAACTGCTGGGGCCGAGAGTAATTTAACAAATGCGGGGGTGGATAGTCACGAGACCATTCAGCTGCAGTGCGGGCCACAGCTGCACACGTCATTACAATGTCCCCTCATCCCCCTCCATCCTCTGATTGTCCAGATATGGATGGCTGCTGTGAAAGCTTTGACGTAAGTTAAGAATGCCGTTGCTACCTTTCTTACGGAAGAGATATTCTCGAGACGATAAAGATTGCATAAAAGGTGAAATTGTGTGGGAAAATATTCTTATTTGTCACCTGAAGAATGTGTAAGAAGAATGGACAACAGTAAAAGGAATTTAGTGTTCTAGTCCTTCAAGACTGTCTTTGTAATTTATGAATATTTTTCCTTATTTTTATAAAGGGATTGTGCCGATTTTTTTTCTTGTTGTAAATTATAGTAACAGTATTGAAATGATTAATTAAAAAAGTATTAATTCTCTACCTAAAAACTATGTATATGAATAATTTACCTTAGAAACGTTTAGCGACATTTAGCAAACCTTTTTTTGATAGTTTAAATATTTGTATCTAATATTATGTATTTATTTAATTTATGTGTTTTTTTATGAAATATTTATTTTAGAAAGATTGTTTATTAATTTGTAAGATGTTTTACTAAGGAAAAATGATGTACGTCCATTTGCGGGTGCGAAATAGTAAACATCAATTAGGTTTCTTTTAATGCAGGAGTTTTGCTGAGAGTGATTTTTAAGCCAGAAAAATGAAAATAAATCTCTTTGAACACGTGTCTATTCCTTTATATTTGCTTATTACCTACAATGCCCTCGAAAGTAGAAGAATTGTTTTTCCATTTATAGATTCATAAAATAAACCGAACAAATAATTACTACTGTTGAAACTTTTTATTTTTCATCAAAATTCAAAATAATAATGACTAAGATTCAAAATAATGCTTAATTTTGTAACATACCTTATTATTTAGCAGTATTCACCAAACGACAATGGTGGTAATTTATTTATAATTCGATGAAATACAGTAAGCATTTCAGTTATTTGCAAAGGATTTTAGAACGTTTTAAAAATACATGCAGGGAAAACACCCAGGAAATCGTGAAAGATTACTTAGAAGAAAGTTATACCTCTGATTTTTTTCGTAAAACAGAGAGATCCTAATAACTTTATTTGTCATTGAAATTTTGTTTTCATGCCATATAATCTTAAAAGATTTCAAAATGTTTTTTTTATAAAGTGATTTCCTGCAGTGACTTGAGAGCTGAATAAATCAGAGCGTCCTCCCCAAACGTTTATGAATACTTAATGTCTAGAGCAGAGATGTCCAAACTACGGCCCGCGGGACAAACCCGGCCCGCCAAGTGATTTTATCCGGCCCGCGGAGGGTTTTAAAACATAATGATGTTTTCGCCAAAACCTTTTCATTTTCATAAAGGTATATCGAAAAACTACGTGGCCAACAAAACGGAGTTGCTGTACTTGACTAAACACAAATGTCTATCGCGCTGTTAAGTTATAAGACTAAATAAAAATATATTTTTCGGTAACTCAAACATAAAAGAAATTTTATACGCATGTGAATTTTGACAATAAGCAGAGTCTTATTGTTTTGTTGTAAATAAAGCATCAGCAATTTTGAGTAGTTCGCTTAAAGAAGCACTTAAGTGTAAATAAAATTGCTATAAGAAATTTGCTCGTAAATTCATTTCAATGTTTGGGACTACTTACGTGTGCGAACAAACTTTTTCTCGAATGAAGTATCTCAAATCAAAATATAGAGCAAATTTATCTGATGATCATTTGCAGTCATTGCTTATGATTGGTGTAACAAATTTTGATTCCAACTATAAAGACATTCTTCAACAACAACAACAAAAAAAAACAGTTTCATCATTCGGATTAGAAGTTGCATGAAAATATTTCAATTTATATAAAATAATTATATAATTATACCTTGTTTGTTTAGTATTTTGTATTTTCAAGTTACAATAAAATAGTATTAATTAATAGTATTTAATGCTACTTTACTCATAATGATATTTTTCAATTTGTATATACATGTGGCCCGTATAACATGGATCTAATTTCGAGCCGGCCCGTGCCGCGAAAAGTTTGGACACCTCTGGTCTAGAAGAATCTTTAAAGAGAAGAATTGTGCTTTCACTAACATCTTCATAACGAAATTTCATTTCAATAAGTGAAGAAATCACAGATGGAAATACAAGTTTTTCATAATAACTTTAAACAATTTTTCAAATCAATAAATATTTTAAACAAAAGAGAAAAAAAAGAAATACAGAATCGAGAACGAAAAATTTCTGATAAGAAGTCGTTTATTTGATCATTTTTTAATGAATTAAATTTTTGACATAGTCAACTGATTTGTTTTCCTAATTTTAATTGAATCGTTAATAAATACAAGTCATAGGAAAAAAAAGTCAATATAAAAATCTTTGATCTAAATAAGGAAAACGTCCCCCAATTGGATTACCAAAACCACTGCAGACAAAGCAATATTTATATTATCGAACTCTCAATAACGCGCATTATGTAATCCGAAATATGTTTTATATATTGAATTATTACTATTCCTTTTTTGTTTCTTCGCGTATTATACAAAGCTAAATAACTAACTTTTACTCTTTTCCGATAAGTAATTAATTTCTTAATGTTCTTTTTTACAGCTTTTTCTTTGATTTGTTTAAACTTCAAATTTGGGAACTATGAGGAATGCGAATGGATAAAGTTGTGTCTATTCATGGCTATTACTTTGATTCGTGATAGTAGTTATATTGCATTTATATAGTCAAATTTCAGTAACTGTCTTTAGTCAAATTTAAGCCAGTTCTAATCTATAAGAATTAAACGTAACTTAATCTTCGAATTATTTTAATAAAATTATTTTCGCAGATTGTAATTATTATCGCATCAGAATAGGATATTGCTTTGGTTTGAGGTTTTGGGGATCCCAAAATTCGTAGATAACCAATTGTTGAAGACTCAAAATGAGTAGGCAACAAATTGTTGGTCTCAAAATGGTTAGGAAACAAATTGGCGATTTATATCTTTTGAGGCATCAATTTTTCACTTTTAGGGTTATTAAAAAATAATACAGAAGGTTGAAATATTAAACAATTTATTGCCAACTAGGTATAACTTGGTGGGAATGTCTGCCACGTTCCCTATTCTCTTGTTTGGAGCTCGATCGATTTTGAGACCCCCCCCCCAACGTGTTGCTAAATACTGACGCATGTGTAATCTGATGCTCTAGTGATTTTTTAAATAATGTCTTAAAATAATAATGTATTCACATGATAATTTGAAACTTGGGATCGCAGATTTCATTTTTATTTATATAAGTTTATTCTCTAAATAAATATTCTGTTTCATACTTTGTAAAGACTGCTTCTCCAGGTCTTAATAAGAATCAGAAATTAAAAAAAAAAACGTTCTATGGCCACTGACTTTAAAGGGAAATATGTATAAAAGTCTTTTAAAAATTACTAAAATATAAAATATAATCAGAAACATGTTAATAAGAATATAAACTTTTTCTGCAGTTTCTATCAAATACCTTAATACAACTAAAGATTTTAGAAATAGAGTAGCAAAGGTTTGTACAAAGTGTTGCCATGTCAAATAGCAAGGACTTTTAAGCCAGCATTTCTTCAGTATGTCAGAGTTACCGAACTCGGATTCTTGCTTAGTCTGTCATCAGATTTAAAATTTTTAACATAAGCAGCTTATATTAAACCGATATAAATGCAATTTATAGAAAAAAATGTTTCAGAAAATTATTTGTTGATTGCAGCTAGAAAACATGTTGCTGCGTGTAAATATTATCAATAAAAATTCATGATTCTGTATGTGTTTCTAGCTCTAATAGAAAAGAATATCATGTATAATCAAATATGTAAAAAATGATTATAAGGCCAAGTACAAGCATATAAGCATCTGTTTCATATTACATGCAAGAAAAAAGTTCATGTATCTATTAGTCCCTTTTACCATGAATTTGTTCGTCTATTTGAATTTTTACAGCTTTTTAATCGGCACTTCACAAGAAAAAAAACAAAAATAAATTTTATAATAAATGTTGTTTGAATGTATTTATTCAGAAATGATTCCCTAAAGCATTGGAATATTGTAGGTTCCATTGTTCCTGAGTTGGTAAAAATATTTTAAAGAAATATAAAACAGTGCTTAGTTACGTATTTTATGTTTTAATTTTTATCTTTTTTATTAAAATAGTTGCTCAGTTTATAATTTAACATTTAAAGATCAGTAAATCAGCAAAATATTTGATTGCTGCTAAAATTGCATTGCTGAAATATCCTATTGAAAGAGACGTAATTTATATTTTCATTTAGTTTATTAGGAATATAATCAGCATACACAGATTCGATAAAGATATTGAAATTTTTCTTTTAAAATAATATGCGCTTATATATCATTTCCGTTTTTATACGTTCTCCCTTGCTAACACAGAAAAGAAATTTAGAACCTAAAAATGATGTCATACTTTATGTTTCTTTTATTCTTGTCTCCAAAAAAATTATTTTCAAAGCTTTGAATTTATATCATTCCAGAAACAAAAGAATTCCGTTTTTTTTTCAAAGCTTCAATACTTTTGTTTCAAACTATTCTCGGTTTCAAGTATTTATTCACAACCGGCATTTTTTATTTATAATACATCTTGAATATTTCCGTTTTGTTGCGAAGCCGCCCGTAAACTTGAATGTCCAAAACACTGGCTCTTAAAAGAACATTAAAATGCAAAGAATAAAAAAATAGAACAGGAGAGAGAGAGAGAGAGAGATCGCATCCATCACAACTCAACTGAAGCAGAAACTCATTGCAAAAGAGCAAGCCTGCGGTCTAAGGGCACAGTTTCGCCTGCGTGAATGGCATCATCGCCTACACGCATTACGTCACATTTCTTTCCATCGCATGAGTTCACCATATTGTTTTTTTTTTGTTATTGTTGATGTTCTTTTTTCTTTCCCAGAACGTGAGAAAAGAACAGGTGCGATAATAGCCCGGGTGTTTCGTCTGCGAAAACGGACGATTTAAAAGAAGAGGAAAAATCGCGTGTTAGTGTTCTCATGAAAGCAACTAAAGAAAACAAGTAGAATGCTATCTAAGCTGAGTGAAAATAACAGAAAAAAATGTATATGTTTAATGGGAAAAATATATAAAATGGAATTCTCGGCGCCAGACCCGTATTCCAAGACCCTCTGAAACAGTTCTATTCCTCTGGCAATATGAGAAATAAAAGAAGACAATATAAGAGAGAGAGAACAAGACTAAAAATAATCTCAGAAAATGTAACTTTGTTCGCTGCCGGTTTATGAAGCTTGAAATGAAGTGAAAGCTAAAAACGTAAATACTTTTTTTTCCAGTTTCTTTTTTACAGAAAAGTAGCATCTACTTTAGTAGCATAACTCTCATCTCTGCTTTAATACTTTGACGCACCTTTTGTTTCATTGAAATAATTCTATGGAATTATTTCTTTATTTTTTTCTGTTCATTGGAAAGTCTAAACATTTCCTTCATTAAAATGTTTACATTGGGAAACTTTTTCATGGTATTTTTTGTCAGCTTTGATATTCCAAGGGATAAATGCTTATTGTTTCAGACATAAAAGGTTTATCATTTTTGAAAAGAAAAGGATTTTTATGAACCGAGCATTTGAAATCATTTTTCTTCAGATTTGATTTCATTTGAATCATTTTATTTTTCAAAATTTCACTGAAGAATAATCCGTAGTTAAAATAAAATAATTGCAAAACTACACAAAACAAACAAACAAAATTTAATATATGTCTGGATTTGGAATTGACTGTTTATTTCTATAAAATATTCTCAATAAATAAATATTCAAGAGTTAGTTTGAAACATCTTTTTAAAGGGAAGTTTATTAGAATATGTACTCATTAGAAATGCTTAATTAATTTCGTTTAAAAATCAGGTTTACAAATTTCTCTAGTGATTTCTGATTAAAGACAAAATGCTATTAATTAAAGGTAAATGTTATTAATTAAAGTTAAAAGTTAAATGAAGCCTTCTAATCCCGTTTAGACTTGCCACTAAGATTTAATATATAAAAAAATAAGGCCGACTTATTCATGAAAATTTTTTATCTTTCCTTCAAGTGTGTAAATATGTACACAAAATAAAAGCATGAATGAAATGAGATATATGTATTTATATATATAATGAAGAATTTTTAGAAATACATGAAAAAACATTTGAAATCTAATTTTACTTAATGGAATTGATTGAAGAAATACGTTTTTCCATCTTGATTTCCTGTAGAAATGGAATTTTAATAATAAAATTAATATAGTCTATATAAGGATATAAATTTTTGTCGAATTTATGAACATTAGCTTTGAGAAGAAACATCTAACCAAAATTTATTATAATTGATAAGTCCCAAACTCTCTTTAATATTAAAATATATAATTATAACAGCGAAAAAACAAAAAAATCTTTTTTATTTTGACAATTAAATGGATTCTATCTTGAGAATGTCATAAGGAGATGACTAAAAAATTAAATCCTAAATTCAAATTTTTAAATATTAAAATGTGTCTATTTTGTAACTCAATCTAATAATTTCTTTACACCCATTATTCATCAAGGCTCCTGAAAGAAATACGTGACAACATATAATAACTGAAATATTAATATTTTTGTAGTGGATTTTCAAGACAAAAGTTCTTTCAAGGAGATTATTCCAAAAGCATTCAGTTTTTTCTCTTTTATTTAATATATATTTTTTAAATTGTTCATAGATTATATATATATATATATATATATGTGTGTGTGTGTGTGTGTGTAATTTAACCTTGAAAATCAATAAAATATATATAAAAAGATAATGCCTAAAAGTAAGGTAAGAACTAGGAAAATACGTGAATTAACTTTTGTAGTTACTTCAAAAAATTTCTAATGAAAGAAGTCAAAATTTAGCATTAATAGTTTTCTTATGTTTTCTTAAATAAAAGAAAAAGGACAAGAGCTGAATGTATATTTTCAAAAAGCAATCAAGTTAACGGAAGAAAAGCAATTACACAAAAACTGAAATTATTGCGAATGTTTATTAAACTCATATAAAATTATTTTTCAAATTCAAATTTACTTTTGCTGTTAAGAATAATACTCTTCGAAACTTTGAAATCCTAAGTGAATGATGCATGAAATTGAGATAAGTATAAAACTTATCTAATTCATTTTAAAAGATAAATATTTAAGAGGTAAATTTATCAGTTGCCTTTCAGCTATAATACAAAATTTCTGAAATAAATTAATAATATGCATTTTCCGTTTCAGAAAATATTTCATCTCGATTTTTTTAAAATTCCAATTGATATTTTAATACTTTTTAGTAGTAATAAAATGTAAATTGAACTTTTATACAAAGCCATAGTTGTTTTTACTGTACTTGGACATTTTAGTTGAAAAAATACTTCCAAAAACCAAGTAAAAAGAATCGAAATTTTTTTTGTTGCATCAATTTTTCTTTATTGAGTTATTGAAGTATATTTTATGCATGGTAGAAAGTAGTTTTTTTAGATCGCCTGGCAGAATAATCAGATAAACAGGTAAAGCCAATCAACAACAACAAAAAATCTCACTCGCACATATATAGTTAAACAGAAATGAAGTCATACCTCCACTGTTTTAATACTTAATTGATATCTATGCCAGACTGGATTTCGTCATTTTTTAAATCTTCCTATTATAGTTTTATAACGTTAACTTAACTTTTTCTTACAGCATGTGCATATGCAGCTTCATTCGGACTAATATTTAAATTAATAATTTCTAAAACTAAATTACATGTAATAATGTTTTTTCTTCAGTTCTATGGCGAGTTATTAAAGATGAAAAAATTTTGATGATGACTAGACAATGAAATGACCCACAGAATTTTAATTTTGGTGTTCCCTTTAAAAGTTTAATCGAAGGCTTCCAAAAAATTGAAGTATGTAGCTAAGTTTTTTACTTTAATATAGAATATGATTTATAGACATGTTGACCAGCCGAAAGATTAAAAATTAAATGCATAAAATGTCGATATTTTCGAAGCAGAATATAGAAATTTGTCCTGATTTCAAGAAATTGCTGTTTATGCTTATGGAAAGTATTTACAAATTACTACTAATATTAATTAAGCTAAGTAAGTAAAATAATATGCTAATCTATAAATTGAGAAATAAATTTTCTCATGCAGCCGGAGATATGGAGTCAAGCGACTCCATTGTTATTATCCTTTTTTTGTCTTTTGAAAACAATATCGGAATTTAATTCGGAAACACAGTACATTCTGGAAAGGGCGAAGTTACCAAAGGTATTAAAAATATTAGTATTAAAATTGTTAAATGTTACAGTATGAGATGCTGGGAAAAATGTTATAAGAAACAACCTAAACAATCTTCAACTGAATATTTTTTTGGTTATTCATTACGGAATAACAATTATGTTGTATGATTGATTGAAATTAACAAACAAGAATGTAGAATACAATATTTTTAAATAATTTTTTCCAAATACTTATTTATTTTTTTTGCATTTTTCAAATTAAAACCAGCTGAAGATACAAAGAGTCAATGAGTCCATAAACAGTAACAAAAACTTAAAAGAAATAACTTGGTTATACGCAAGACTTCATATTTAGACTTTTTTCAACATATTGGTAAAAGAGCAAGATGAAGAGCACTGAGGAGTGATTGTATTCAAGGACCAAATGACACTAATAATCCAAGCTAATGCACAACGAGGAGTCATTTTGACTCCCGTCTCAACTTATGTTTTAGTTAAAACAAGTAAAGAAACTAAATGTAAAACTTGAGAAAACACATTTTAAATAATAAGAATGTTTGTAGAATTTTATTCGAAATTCTTACTACTTTTAAATCACATATCGCGTTTAACAAAATAGAAAACTACTTTTAAAAATCTAACTAAACTAATAGACATTAGATAAAAGTATATCGTCAAGATTATAAAAATCCTAGCTAAAATAAAACATCAATATGATACAGATTACTCACTAGATGCTTTAAGTTTTATGCAAAACCAGGCATATAGATATACGCTTTTTTAAATAAAAGATAAGCCTTATAAATATTAAAGGACTCTAAAAATACAAAACTAGAGTTGGTTTTATTCCGAAATGATACGAAAACCTTTAAACAATTCCTTTTTTCGTCCGTATATTGTTGAAAAGTCTCTGCATTTACCGCTTTATCCATTCCCGTTTTCATTCAATTTCATATTTTATAAAGTTATGGATTTTGAAAAGCATTCTTTTGCTTAAGTTATTTTCCACACACTTTTGTCCCATCCCGTTGAATAGGGAAAGTGTTTGTGGAGTAACGAACAGGAAAAGGGAATTTCTAACGAAATGAATCGAAAAAATAAAGGGAAAGATGTGGAAAAAAATTCACAAATACACACACAAGTATAGAAAATGTATGAAAGCAAAAAAAAGTTTTGCAGAGAATTTTGCGCAAAAAGCTCACAACACAGAGATGGGGGGAAAAGAAAAAAAAAGAAAAACAGAGAAAGGAAGGTTTACTAATTCGTTTAGAAAGTCAAGTTATAATTTTTTTTTTTTGTCAGCACAGTTTTCCCTACTTTTTTCCAATATTATTTTTTTTTCTGTTTTGTTCATGAGGATATTTCTTATAAGACTTTTTGTCCCAATTTAAAAAAAAAAAGAATTCAGAGCAAAAAATAAATAAATAAAAGCCTAAAAATGATTTTCACGCTTTCTTTTTTTCACCATAACAGATTTCACTTGAATTTAGTGCTCTTGTCATGGTTATTTCTTTTCGCCTTTTAATGAATCATTTAGAAAAAAAAAAAATCCCTGAATTTATATTCCAATAAATTAAGAGTTTTATGTCTCGATACTTAAAATATAATTAAAGATTTAGTTTTCAATTCGTTGTTCGTATCATTGTAAAATTGCCGTTACTGTTATTAACACGATCATATATTTAATATTAGAAATCTGAGATGAATTTTGATCAACTGGAATTTAATAAAGATGATTAAAAAACATGAAATGTCTATAGTAATTAATATTAATCAATTAGCATACCTTAATAATATTATAAATCGGTAAAATAACCATAAATCTATTCTTTCTAATTTAATTTGAGAAATTTCTATATTGAATAATAGTGTATTTTTAAAAAAAATTAAAACTTTTTGTAGTACATAGTAATTTTGTAATTGAAATTAAAAACATGAGTACTAATTACAATTATTTAGTAGTTTAGATTATTACTTAGATATTATTATATTAGATTATTACTTTTATTACAAAAAATATAAATAAATGGATAGAAAAAAATTATTGAAAGCTATGCTATAGAATGAAATGTTAAATGTTAAATATTATGTTAGAAAAAACTTTAATGTATTTAACTGTATTGTAATCAAAAATCTTAGAAAATACCAGTAATAGTACGTTCGTAAATTGATTTCGAATTTTTCTTATTCATAATTAATAAAATTTAAGATGAAAAGATTTGCATTTACAATACTAATAATAATTTGAATTGTCGAAATTTCTGAATCTATTGATATTATAAAATTATATTTAATAGTTAAATCAAATTTAAAAGCTACTCTTGCAAAATTGATTCAAGCGTGTCATAGAGTCAAATCAATTTAAATTCAGTAACAATGTTGTTGTAATAGAAATCAGTTTGTT
Source organism: Argiope trifasciata (assembly GCA_026543055.1). NCBI lineage: Eukaryota > Metazoa > Arthropoda > Arachnida > Araneae > Araneidae > Argiope > Argiope trifasciata. The sequence goes on from JAPMOQ010020855.1 coordinate 5,788,665, forward strand.
GAAATGCAGGCAACATATATCTTGCTTTCTATGCAAGGTATTAACCAAATGCCGTAATGAAAGATTGAAGCATTGAGTAACACTTCAACTAGTCATGAACTTATTCAACCTGTTCATGATTTATTGCAATTTAATTTTTCATTTTAATAATTTTCTTATACATAAATATGCTTTTATTCATTAATTTTAAACATATACATTAGAGAAAAAACAGTTATTTAAACTTGTCTTTATTTACAAGAAATATTTAACTGGTGTGATAAATTTTAAGGGAATAGAAAATATCAAAACATACATTTTATTTCATAAAACATGTTTGAGGAATTTAATAAAATTTCATTTCCTAAATTATTATTTTTCAAAGATATTATAAAGCATCAGTCTGATTTAATTTATTTAATAACTATTTTAATAATTCAATAAAATATCGCACCGTATTTTTCAGCTTTTATAATTAATATAATTTCTATTTTTAAAAAACTTGTCTATTTTATAATTAAGCAGAAGATATTTTAATTGATCTGACTGTATCCTACCACCTTCAACTTAGATGGAATTTAAACAACTGTCTTGACTGAAATCAGGCATTAAATTCGTACCTCCAAAATGCATTGACATTTCGGAAAATCCTTACAATCATCTATACATTTCAATTAAAATATTAATTCACAATTATTTTTTGAGCTGCGTTGGTTTGTTGTATAAATCTTGTTCAACAAATATCGTTATTTCAAACTTTCACTCCAACAAAGATCTTCTATGTGCGGGGAACTAGTTTACCTTTAACTTATCATACCCAAACGGTTTTTGTTTCGTATGGAGTAAAAAATTAGAAGAAAGAAGCGAACTAAGCTATCCATTTGACCTTGAATCTCAGACTGAGACTGTTTGATGCGACGGAGACCCGCATAATTTCACAAATAAATATTTATGAAATTTGACCGTAAGCCATCTGATTTCTACATCAGCTCAATGATCCATAAAATTCGATCATCCATCCACAAAGTGTATTCACTTGTAAAAAAACCCTTAAAATCATCGTTTCCTTTAAAAATATTTGTATACAGTAATTTTTTGAGTTGCCATGGCTTGTTGTGTGATTCTTGCTCAACTAAGATCCTTACTTCGAAACATTAATCCAACATAGATGTTTTATGAACTTGGATCTAGTTTGTCTTTAATATTTCATAGTCAAACGATTTTTCTTTTGTATGATGAAGATATTTAGAGGAAATATGCCAGCTAAGTTGTTGACTTGACTATCTGACCTTAAATCACAGACAATAGCTGTCTGAAAATAGACTCATGTAATCTCACAAATGCATATTTATGAAATTGCGTATCATCTGATTTCTACATTAAATTGACCACTGTGTATTTTTTTCCGAATAGCCTTATTAATTCCTTAAATCATGTATGAAATTTTTCAAAATAAAAAACAGTAACTGAAAGCATAAGAAGGGATTAAGTGTTGCAGTTATTTCAATTTTTAGCTCTTAATTTTTTTCCTGCACTTTTATGAAACAACAAACCACTATTACTCCAAATAATCTTCAGAAGTAGTTGGTTGTTTTGAGTTCATTAGCTTCCTAGCCTCCAGCAGTCAGAACTGCATAAAAAATAAGAAGGCAGTAACAGAAATACATGGAAAATGAAAGGTTAATAAAAAGAAAAAAAACTTTTTCGTATGCACCTTATTTAAATTCCACTCACAATACTCAGAAATAACGTGACGTTGAAGTCATTAAAGAATATTTCCACTTTTCACGCGGGAAATGAAAGGAAGGAAATATAAAAATGCAAAAAAAGTGGAATAGTCTTTACTGCAGTTAAAAATTAAGAGAATTGTGATGATGAGCAAACGAGTGGTTCTATTAAGTTAGTCATTAGAGTTCTAAGCGAAAAACGTTCTTAGGTGTAAGATCATCACAAAAATGATGAAAGGTTGCTTTTGTTTTCGGTAAAGAGCTTTAAGCATGCACATCTGATGTGATAAGTATTTGCTGTTTTGCTCATTTAAGAGTCGCAGAAAAACCTTCAAAGCGTTATCTTTGGAAGTGTTTTAGATTGGAATGGGCTTTTAAAGAATTTTTAAGGTTAAAATGTTTTTTATGCATAGTGGTTAATCAGTTTTATCTTAATGGCTCTCATTTGAATTATTAATTTGTTAGCACATTAAAAGTTTTAGCATAAAAGAAGTTACGTTTTTTTATTCATTTATATTTACGTATTAAACTTAACTGTTTGTGTACATTTTAAGCTTAAAGAAGGTTTAAATTTCAGCATAAAAACTATTAAAGATAGATAGTAATAAATAAAATAGAATCACATAATCTTTTAAATCGGACACTATTCAGGTGCATTGCAGGATACATGAAAATCTAAAGGTTGCTACGCAATAATGTGTAAATCTTAATGGGGAGTTATCCATTTTAAGCTTGCATATTATCTACTTGTACACATATAATTCAAAAGAAAAAGAACTCCTAATGTTACTACAATTTCCATCTTATGAACTATTTTGAAACTAAAAGGCTTCTCCTACCCTTCTACTGCAGTATCGAACAATGAGACCATCATGGACGCATATTTGCAGATTACCCGCATATGAAAAGGATTTCAAAAGAATTGAGCTAAAATATAGGGCAATTATAGTGAAATACATGAAGCCAATACACAGGGTGGTCATTTTTATATTTGGCGACATCTGTAGCTAAAACTTTGCCAAATGAAACCCCAATTCATATACAGACTTGCAAGACAAGGAATATAACTTCTGATTCACATTTTTAATACATTGATCTATGTATAGCCTATTGTATTTGGTGTATGACGATCACCACTAATGCGTGTAAGTAGTCGGTTTCGATATTCATAACAGCTCATAAGACACCCATAAACTCCAAAGATTAAGCAGGTTCGTCAAGAACAAAGGCCAGCGTCTACTCTCAGAAGGTGTGGCTCTGCTCCCTGTAACGTGCGTCCACACATCTAAAGGGTCACACACGTGGAACTGACCAAATTCAAGTGAAAGTACTCGACCATCCACCCTTCAGCCCTACCTTATCACCCTGAGATTTTTATATGTTTGTTCTCCAGAAGGCACATCTGAAAGGGAAGCGCTTCAACCTGGGTAGCGTCACTTTCACAGGAATAACGGGAACAAGGAATTCTAAGGGTTATTAATCATTGCGATCGTTGTGATCTAGGCTAAGGTGCATACTTTAAATAGTCTTTTTTATACCCACAAGGTCATTTCTTACTTTTTCAAATGAACACTCCTTGTAAACAATTACTGAATACCAAAGAAATAATATCACCGCATGAGAACGGGTGTAGTTATTCTTTTATCATTAATCTTAATACATTTTGACATACTTTTCTATCACTTTCATCAAAGAATATTTATGATAGTAAATGCTTACTACAGCATTCCTTAATTGTTGAAGCGGAAATTTAAATTTTTGTAGATAGCGAAAAATAATAAATTAGAAATATTTCTAAATAAATCATTCAAATACAACAGAACTCTAGTTGCCTGATTCTCCATTATATAGATTTAGAATTATTCAAATCGATTGAGAGAAAAAATAAAGAGCGAAAAATGTTAAACTTCAGAAATTATTGTGGGAGCTCAATCATTGGCATTGAAGTGCCCTTCCTTATAGAAGTAGGCTATTTTGAGCAACTGAAATAGGACACGTACATATTATATTGTTCATACATAATTTTTAAACTCATGTTTGGGAATAAAACTTTCATTCTTCCGTTCAATATATGGAAGTTTTAAATTAAATTTACTGATGTTTGTAGGTTTTAGCTTGTTATGTATGTTTAACTTAATTTCATGAATTAAATTTTCATTTTTATTATTTGAAATGTTCTTTACTTAATTTCTTTTTTTCCCTTCTTATTTTTATTCTCACATAGATTTGAGTGGGACTGATCTACGACGACTTTAATACGAGCACTTAGATATTTGCAGCATGATAAAGATAGTTTAGAAACTTTTCATTCGTTAACTCTTGTTTGTAAATTATATATAATTTAACAATTTTTTCCTCTGTTTTTCAATGGCTGAATGAATAAAGGAAATTGCTGCCTTCCCTGTGTGAGTTCGCTTTTCATACTTTAACGAGCTCGGAATATAATAATAAAAATGATACGCATTACGGAGATTTAAATATTTCTTAATTAAAATAATACGAGTTATCTTTCAGTTGATAATGATATAAAAAAATCATTTTGATGAATTCATATATCTGCGCGTTTAACAAATGTTTAGATACTGAAAGAATGAACTCCAGTGGCGAGGAACTTAATAAACATGACGCGTCGTATTTTCTGAGTAATGAGAAACAATTCATTTTGCAAATAAACAATGAATGCAAGAATTTAGTAATTCTCCGGAGATTCGTAACGTTACTGAGTCAGATGTCGCCAGGAAATATTGCAAGAAGAAAGAACCGTAATTAAATGTCACGGATGATTCTAACAGAAGACGAAGAAAACTTTCTAGAAAACCTTTAGCTGAAGGCTCGTTTGTAATAATTAATGAAAGAAGGCTGCACAAAATAAATAATGAAACACAAGTCTGAAAGAAATTTTTCGGGGATTGTGGAAACTTTTTATTAGAAAAGTAGCAAGTAATTTTCTCCTACAAATTTTAGATTAAATTAGAAGTTTGATTGAAAATTAGTTTCAGACTATTGGGTTTTTATTTATTGTTTTTTTTATTTTAACTTCATTTTTCTTTCTTTGTCGTTTAATCTCGTCAGTTGTAATGGAATTCCAAAGAGGCAGGTAAATAACTTTTTAGCGGATTTCCATGGAAACTTTCAAATGATAATCACAAACATTGCTTTGCAGGTTCTTTTGTAATTAGATCATTCTGAATGATATGTGTTATCACTTTTAACAAACTTATTGTTAACAAATAGTTCCTGTAAGCAGTACAGGTTTTAATTAAGCAATAACTTTGAAGTGAAATAACTTTTGTATTGTTGGATATAATGCTAAAAACCTTTTTTGAAAAGAATATGAAAAATAAATTTAATGGATAATGTTTACATGCTGAAATTCGTTAGTTATAGCACTATGAAGGAAAAAAAAGTAGTTAGGGACATATTTGTTTTTTATGCCTGAAAATGTGAGAATTAGTTTATTCACTCACCATTTCTTGTAATCAAATTTTTCAATTGACCTCCTAGATAGGAATATTTTTTTAAAAAATATTTTAGTGCTTAAAATTGTCTATACAATAAATTATGATAGCTATTTGAGAAATAAAAACTAATAAATTTCAATATAAACTGAGTGGAGCTCTGTATTGCCTTAAGTCGTTTCTACTGATGTGAAAGGACACTTTCGTAAAATTAATATTGGAATTTGAAGATTTAAATTCATGTTTAATGAAAAATAAATAAATTTTTGATTGCATATTAATGGAAGAGTTTTGAATAAGAAATAAAATGCTCTTTCACACATTTTCCCTCTACATAAATTGAAAGAGATTTTAGTTAGACTAGTTGAATTACTTCAGTCGATTACCATCTAATTCTAAAACACACTTTATAATAATTAACTGGTAATTAAAATATTTAATTTGTTCCTAATCAAACAAATGAAGAAATTAAAAAATATTTTTCAATCAAAATTGTTTTATTTTAATTGATAGTGCAGTGTTGCAAGAATCTTCCAAATTTATGAAGCAAACTTTATTCATAAAAATAATTACTTTTCCAGTAAAAAGTTATTCTAGTATATAAATCTTTCCTCCATTTCATTTTCAAGCCTTTGAAAAAAAAAAGTTATAAATCATATTATTGAAATGATTATCCAAAATTATCGCTTTAGATGCTCATCAAATTTGAAATTGAAGTACTTAAACACATGAGCAATTAATTTTTACAAGAATTTCTGACTCTAGCATTACGTTATAGAACTAGACATTAAATAATCAAGACCTCGCATTGCCCACACACGTTTTACACATAAAAATATTTTATTCTGTGACCAAATAGCATTCTACTAGATTGCCAAGTGATTTTAATAGTTCATCACCTTTTGGTTGAATGTCCTGATTTTGTGTAAGATTTTTTCATGATTCAACAGTGGACATGCAAATGCTTGTAGGGAACATCCCCACAAAAATCTTTTGATTTTTAAAAATTTAATTGGGTTTTACCATCTTATTTAATATTTCCTCTTATTGTCTTTTTTACATCTTGTATATAATGTTAAGAGATATTGCAAATGTAATTTTATCAATAAGTTTCAACTTTTACACATTTTTATATAAGACACGTATTTTATATTTTAACCATATGGCGCCAGACATAGCTATGGCCCTTGCGCCACAGAACCGCACAATCCAATCCAATCCCTCCAGGATTCTTAGTGTTTAGTCAAAAAAAAAGGATTTAGATGTTTCAGCTTTCTAAACTACTTCGGATGGTACTCTTAAGATCAGAAAATTGTTTTCGAACATCAAAAGCTGTTTTTACATTTCCTGATTTCATCCCAAAGCAATTAAATAGCGAGATTTAGAGCTTAAAAACCGTACCCGTTTTAAATCAAAGAAAACAAAATGTGTCTCTCTGAAGGAATTTGGTATAAATGACTCATCTTTTCCACTAGCGAGACACTGAACTTCGACTTCTCTACGACAAATTGCAACCTGTACTCTAAGGAACAAATTAAGTATTTAATCTAGTCTAACATATCTCAAAAGATAATATTAAACAAGGTCCAATAAGTCTTCATTCTGAGAGACAATATTCACATTGCAGAACTCTGTTCACATGTTCTTCTAAAAGCAAAGTACCCAGTAGGCGTGCCATCTGGATTCGTTTCATTCATTTGATCCAATCAACTCTTTAGTTCAAATTTCGCTTTTGGGTATAAAAAAGTGTGTTTTTATTTTATTTATTGGAAGTTGTGGTTTTTGTCTTACTAAGTATGCGAACTATCAAAAAAGCATTGTAGGCCTTTTTAAGCTAAATTATTATTTATAATTGCGCTGAATTATTTTTAAATATGCCACTTTTGTGAGTTTTATCAATTAAATGCTTATTTTAAAAAATACCAAATGCTCTAAATGTTGCTTTCTTTAACATTGTATTTTTAAACTGTTGTTCATCTGAATGGAATTCTCAAAATTCAATCATTAAGATGTTTTTTCTAATGTGAAAATAAAAATTGATGCTTAATTTCACAAAGTATGAAAACGAAACTAAATGAAATTCCTATACTTCAAATAATCAATATATAATGCGGATTTTCAAAAATACAACTGAATTAATCACAATAAAAATTTTATTTTAGGAATTATATATTTCATAAATATCTGTAAAATTGACATTGGTATAATTCCTCAATTTATGTGAAAATTATAATAAAGAATAAATATGATAAAGTGTTTCGTGAAGTCTCTGCCCATTATCTTTATTACAATAATTAAAGTCCCTTTCTTGAAATGGAATTTATCAAAGCTGTGTTTTCCGTTTTAATAAAATATAAAAAGAGCTCGTATGAAACAAATAAATAGTTGACTTCTATGAATAAGAAACTGATTATTTTAAGAAACTGAAAACATTATTTTGCTAATGTATGCTGATGTCCTTCGAAATTGTTTTCAGTGCTAACGAAACCTACAAATCATTAAGACGCATCATTATTTCTCTAGACTGTTTAAACAAGATAGCTCATAATTCCTCTTCAAGTTTGCTAATCCTTTACAGAATTAAACAAATGATGAAGTATAAATGACTTAATCTGTTTATGTTTACATACTTTACATTAAGTAGGTCAAAGTTGTTAAGCTGCTGAAGTAAATTTATGAAAAATTTGCAGTTATTCACAATCTTTATTTCGTAATATTTTTTTTCACCATATATGGTTAAGAATAATAGCATGTATATTATGAAGTGTTAGTTATAAAAGTATTATGAAGTGTTAATATGAAAGTTCTACTTGTTTTTGATAATTGTTTCATGCTTTCCAGAAAATCTATTATGAATCAACTATACAAATTAAGTAAATATAAATCAGAAAACTGAAATCAGAACAAATTTCCATTTTCTTTGTCAATATTTTTTACCAAACAAAAAAGTTTAAATTTCGTAATTTTTATATCCAATACATATTTAATCAAGGGTTGATTCTTTTTTCATTTTTACATTTGCCCAATAGAATTTATTATTTAAAAAACATAGCAATCCTATCTTTTTGTATTGCAAAATTCTAGAGATATAATTTAGTTTTTTTTTGTATTAAACTCAGGATATGCAATTAATTTTAATTGAAATAATTTTTCAGTTTTAAATTATCAATATGTTAGTAATTAACTAAATGAAATATTTTTGGGTAAGAACTTTGTTTCTTTTCTCAGTTCACATATCAATGAGATATATAGTAAATTTCTAGGTAAATATTTCCTTTGCAAAAGAGGAAAAAAAAAACTGAAAACGTAGATAATGCTTAACATGGTAATAATATAGAAAACAAAATAGATTTGGTCGGTATTACCAAGAAAAATCATGCTGATCAATTATAATTCAGAAAAACATTGTAAGCTTAAGTTTGTATTTAAATTAATTTGTGTTTTCCTTATTCTTCATACTTCCTATCTTATTTTTACGATTTTTTCTATTAATATCTTTATAATCATTATCACTATATTCTAATAGAGATAACAATTAATTGCATTCGTAATTGATACAATAGTTTAGAACTATTCTATATTAAAATAAAATTCCTTTATAAAATAATTATTTTATTTTAAATTGCAATTTAATTAAATCATATTTTAGATTGCAAAATATTTAATTTATGATCGTATGCATTTTGATCAATTTCATTGTTTTATAAATAGTTTTATTTTGTTATATGCAATACATAATTATAATTTTAAAGCACTCATATAAAAATAGAGGTAAATAACAGAAATAATTATAATTTTGGCATGCGTGACAAACAGCAAAGAAAAAAAAGCTGTAAATACAGGAGATAAAAGTGTTAAATAACATATTTGAAATTTAAAAGTTGCGTTCAGGAATTTATAAACAGTAAGCATTGAAAACAGTAAGCTTATGTCACTTTACAAGCCATTTATCAGTCAAGGATTTCAGCTGAGGTTGGTTTGTTGGCTAGGATTTTTGCACATTATCCCTGCTGTGCCAATGAAATGGTGAAAATCATTTTAGTATTATTAAAAAGCTATTTAAAATAAAATCAGGTTAAAAATTCCATTCGCAAGCCGATGCATTAGAGCGACATTTAAAAAAAAACCACGATGAAAACAAGTTGATTAATCACTGACACTGAAAAAAGATTACAAATTGATTACAAACTGTTTAAATGCAGTAACAATTTGTAATGCGACAAACCACTGGACTGTAAGAATTTAAAAAGTATTGTAGTGATGTCTCTCACCCAATAGTTCACTCGTGTCTATAGAAATTGCATTGAAAATCCATGACCGATGATTATTAAACACAAGACAGTCGATGAAGACATGACATACACTTAAAACTGTATGGCATGTCGCACATGTTGGCTATGCTTCATCAAACAAAAGGTGTTTATGACTAAAACAGGTATGACCAATATGGAGCTGAGTTCTTTTTACATCAAGTCCTCGCACCGGGATGGTAGGCCATGGGCTAATCAACTGTTGGAAAGAATGCAGCTTATTGGAAATCTGATGATCCCATGATTGTTGCCACAACACGTGAATGTGCCAAGAAAAACATGCTTTTGCATCTCCATGCGGAAGCGCTTGTTCATGAAAGGTGCTTGACTACTTTGCTACAGTATCTTCCATTTCATTTTCTGGTATTCCAGCATGGGAAATAATGGTATTCCGACATACGTTAAGGTGGCATTCTCCAGGCACATAAATTCCTCTTTGCGAGCGGCATGGGATCTAAAGATCCATAATATGTTACACTCCGTGAAGCCTATGATTGGTTCTTGGCCTGTTCTTCCTATAAGCGAGATAGATGTCAAACTGACTCGTCTCCGTATCGGTCACACTAGATACACTCATAGGCTTCTCATATTTGGTGAGAGGGCACCAGTATGTTCTACCTGCCATGTTGATTTTAGTGCCAAACACATGTTGATTGAATGCCTTGTACTTAAACCTGAGTGTATATATTATTTTCATACATCATCAACAACTCTGCAAGACCTGGTGGGTGAAACATTCCGCCCAAATATTTATAATTTTTTAAAAGCCATTCATTTTTATACTTGAATTTAGCTCTTTTTACCTTTTTGTGTTGTGCATTGTGTCATTGTCTTACATCTTCCTTTAACAACACCTACGTTCATTTTGTAATTTCACTTACATAATTTTGAAGTTTTATATTTCATACAGTTTTATGTTGATATCATAGATTTTATATTCAATTGTTTTTGATATTCTGTTTCATTTTATCATTTGCTTGGCGAAATATAACCAGATATGGTTCTTGCGCCATAAAATTCCAAACAAACCGACATGGAAATGAAAGATTAAAGCTGAGTGAACATCTTTATTCAGTTGAGCCAACTAGCGCCAAGTGCTCTAACTTCATGCATGACATTCGCTCGCAAAACCCCATTTTACATGGGGACACATTCACACACACCAAAGATAAAATATGGAAGAGAAGAAACCTTGTCCAAAACGGGACTCGAACCCGGGGTACCAGATGATGGGATGACGCGCTAACTCTATGCAGGACGTCGGCATAAAAACATTTTTATCCCCACTTGCTATTTTTAACATTTTCCAAAGTACAGAAGATAAATGGGAAAAAATACTTTGAAACAAAGTTCCTTCTGAAAGGTTGTGTTAACATTATACATATAAATAAAAATGAATGTTTGTCTGTGTGTCTCCTATGCCTTCCAAAATCCTTCATCCGATTGCGATGAAACCTATTGTTTACACCTACGGGATGGTTATAGAGATATAACAATGATCTAAAATTAAATTTAAAAAATATCGAATCCCCGTAGCATCTATTTACCAAGGATTTATCTCCAAATAACAATTCGAGGAGACAATAGATTCTGTAGAAATGCTAATATTTTGTAGCTATAGTACACAAATATCATGAAAGTAATTCTCTGTGGTAACAACTTTATTAAATATTATGCAAGAAATTTTTTAGGAGCTCAACACTAAGTTTTCAAATTTTAATTAAATTTTAGCGTTTTTTACAGTTTATACCAAAAATATTGCAGTACAAATAATTTTGCACCACCCTAATTTTCAAAAATTATCTTTTCCCCTATATTAAAGACTTTATGGGTAAAAATATATTTTCTATGTTTAATCAATTAAAAAAATATTTTTCATCACATTTTCTAACATTAAATTTGACAATTCTGTACGAATATTAAGTGAATCAGGATATACAATAAATAGTTTCTTTCATTGCCATTTCGATAAAACTCCAAGCTTTACAATTCTAAATGAATACACGAATATAATAAATAAAAATGAATATTTGTTCGTTCGTATTTTATATATAGTCGTACCGTTCATCCTATTTCGATAAAATATTCCCAAATTATTAATTGATTGCACTTAATATTATTTTTTCGGGCAACCCGAGCAACCGATACCCGAGCAACGCACCAGGTATCAGCTAGTGTTGAATGAAGAAAAAAATTTCATTTTAATCCAAGCAAAGGCAAAATTTAATTTCTATTATTTGTCATGCGCTACATTTCAATTTATTTGCAATAATGAAATTCCAATACTGTAAAACATAATTTCAATAAAAAAATTTCACGCAAAGTAAAAAAAAAAAAAAAAAATAATTAATTTAAAATTCACACTGTAATAGTATTTAATTTTTTTTCTCAATTACTAAAAATGAAAATTTTTTGATCTTGCGACAAAGTAGCAAATGAAAATTAAGTACGCCCAGAAAAGTAGTTAAAAATCAGAAGGCAAGCTTATTAAAGTGAGGAGTATTCGTAAGTAAAAAAAAATAATAAAATTCTACTCTCTGCATCATAATAATGAGGAAATCAATTAATAATCCACGACAAGGCAAGATGGTGACTAAATTAGGCGGAACTGCCTCGGGTCATTAGATAAATCCAGTTTGTACCCACCATAATTTTAAAAGTTGAGCATTTCATTTTTTTTTCCTTCATAATTTCAATTTTTCGCTTAATCGAAAGCTGCAGCTGCAAGGTGAAAAATTTCAGTCTATCACTTTTCATTTTTTTTATTTACAGCAAGAAATAATTTTTTTAGTGCTATCGGGAAAAAACCAATACATACTAAGAGTGAAATGTTATAGAGGTGAAAGAAAAGCACAAGAGAATTTAGATTTCATTTTATTTTTTGTATGAATTTTTTGATTCATACAAAAATAAATTTTTAACTTCATAATATAATTTTTTAACTTCATAAAGTTCATTCATTGGAAAATTTTTGAGTAGCTTTATGAATAAAACTGCAACGTATATATATATATTGCATTTCCTCGCGCATCTGTTATATATTGACGAGTTTATTTGATCTTAGATATCTTTTCCAATGTGTTACATGTTGTAGTTAGGGCAGTGCTTTCGTTAACTCTTTCAAACTTTGATTTGAAAAAGGAGCTAATTCATGCGTTCTTTGAATTAAATAGTTGGATTCATGAAATTAAAAAGAAAATAATCAATGTGTATCGGTTCCGACGTTACCAAATGTTGTTGAATCAATAAAGCATGCATGTATGCAGACTTGCAAATTATCACTTTAGAGACACTGAAAGAACATGATACGAATTGTTGTATTACCTTGATATATTTCTTATTAAGAGGGAGGTGCTAAAAATGCTAATAATTGTTTTGTGAATGTTAAATTTTATTTATAATTATTTATTTTAACTTCTGGAAATTCATTTATAAATACTCAGTATAACAACCACCTAAGTGATATGAAACATCATGGAATATCTTTTGTACAAAAATAACATAATAAAAGTGATCATGGAATATATTTGTTCTTATCCATAAAAGTTTCATAGTAAATTACTAAGAAATTTCGTGGTTATTGTTTTGTTTCAAAACTAGTTGGTACCCAACGCATTGCTGCCGCAAAAGAAATAATTTTTTCAATATCATTTGAAATTTAAAATAACTGTCTTCTGTAATTAGGAATTATAGAAAGATTAGCATTTATTTTCGTATCGGAAATGTATACATTCATTCAAATTGAAAGATATATAAAGGTAAAGTGTAAATAACATTTATTCTATTCTTTCTCACTTAATTATTCAAGAGCTTTAGGGTAGGCAGTTTTTTTTTTTTTTTTGGTTTTCCTTCTTCAGCAGAAAAAATAAATTTCTTCACTGTCCGACTCGTAGTCATCCAGCATACAACTGGTTATATGAAAAACATGGATTTTTTTTTAGGTTCAGTCCGAACATTTAAAGTACAAGTAATAGGTAGAGAGTTTTATTGCGATCGGATGAGAGGCACATCAGCGCATAAGAGACATACAGACAAACATTCATTTTTATTTACATAGATAAAGGATTCATTCGTTAAGCCTAATGCTTTTGCAGTAAGAGTTTTTGTCTGAAAGATTTTTTCGGTGCTTACATTTTATGAGATTTTAAGAAACGCACGATTATCTGCGCACTTATGCTAAATATTGTCTCCGCCCTGAAAAATGTTCATTAACAGATTCCGATCAATTCATTACTGTTTAAATTATCGACATACATAATGTAATCCATACATTGAAAGAAGAGAAATTAACATTTCTATCGAGTTTTAGATTTTGTATTATACTAGTGAAGCTCATATATGATTTCGGTTGTTATAAGCAAAGAAAGAAACAATGCCGATGATAAAAGCAATTGCAAGTTCGTTTTTTAAATTATCAAAATTTTCAAAGAATATGTATGATTTATTGTAACAAATAAAATTAATTAATTATCTTTATATTTAACTATGTAGTGTTTTCGATAGAGTCTCATATTAAAAAACATTTTATGATCGAAAGTATTTTTCAAAAGGAAATATATATTTTATAATGCAATTGTTGCTCTTGGATAATGCTCGTTTAACGCATACTATTTTATGATACATTACTTTCTGCCTCTATTAGAAGGAGGCTAAATAAATGAAAACGTATTCCTAATAATTACGTGAACTTTAATAATTCATGAAATAACTTTATCAACTTACGGTAAAATTAATTATTTCAACAATTAAGACATTAAAATATTTCCATTCCATTAACATTTCTTTCAAATAAAATGTTACAAATAATTTAAAAATTCTTATTAATCTTTAAGACTTCAGTTATGATTTAATTGTTTTACAGTTTCACAAGCAATTATGATTTAACGATTGTGTTACAACTCTTCGAATCAAAGTTTTAAATACAATCTCAGCGTGACAAAAGTTGACTTCTAAAAAAGAATCACAACTACTCTGAAATAAATTAAATAGTTTACATATTATCGCGTGTGCCATTTATTTGCACGATATTCATTTTGTGATAAGCTCATTCGTTTTGTGATTTAAAAATAGATTGATTAAATCTTCCCTAATTTTTATAGTACGAGAGCGAAGATTCAGTAGTTCAGCTCAATGCTGTATCACACGTTGCAATCACTGTTTAATAATGTATAACAGTGTTACAAACTATGTCAAAATACGTGACGAAGGGAAGATACGTAGGAGATGATTTATGAGAGTGCTGAAAAGCTATGATTGGCTTGGAAAAATGTTGTTTTCATGCAAATATGGAGAAGAGACTATTTAATTTAACTTCATGAATGTGGTGATTTAAGTATATACATATATTATTCAAATATTTTTGAAAGAGGACATATATATCATGTGCCATTAAAAGGATAAGACTAATTTATAATTATTTTCGAAATTGTTTTGAAAATTCTGTATTGTAAATAAAATCTGGGGATGAAAAATAAAACTACAGAACATAAATTTTTATTTTATTAAGTTGTTTTATGTTACTGGATTAGCACAAGATATATGAGCAAACAACATAATATTTTGCCAAACGAGGACATTAGATATCATATGTTATAAACAGTGTAACATTGATTTATAATTGTTTTCTAAATGGACACGAAAATTTTTTATTGCAAATGAAAGGTATTGATTAAAAAAATAACTAGATAACACGTACTTCTGTTTATCAAGTTTTTTATGTTACTGGATCACCACAAAATATACGAGCAAGCACCAGAATATCTTGCCAAACGAATACATTAGATATCATATGCTATTCATAGGATAACATTAATTTATAATTGTTTTCGAAATGAAAACGGAAATTTTGTATTGTAAATAAAAAATATGGATAAAAAATATAATTAGAGAACAGATAGCTCTATTTTATCAAGCTTTTTTATGACACAGAAAACACAATTTATAGCAAGAGCACACACCAAAATACCTTGTCAAATGATAATCAGGGGCTTAAAGCATGTTCTTTTGTTTACCCATAAGCCAGCTAGATTGTTCCATTTTCTCCAACGAAATTAAGTAATTTGGATATTGATATTAACACGTCAACTCATCGGAAAAAGTAAATGTATTGTTCACAAATGGAAACAGATTTTCTTTATAACTTTTTTCAAAGAACTAATGTTTGGCATTAATCCAGAAAATTTAGTCTATTGCAATTGGATAAAATAAGAGAAAAAATTAATAAATTGTTCAAAATTCCTCCAAATATTAGTTTTCCCATCAGAAATAAAAATAAAAAAGTGCTGAATGCTTTATTATAAGACAAAACTTGAAATTAAAAAAGATACATAATTAAAAACCAGATATTTGAACAAAAATCTAATAACACATTAATTTTTCTTCTACTTGTGTAATAATAAATGTGTACATCTATTTTATACTTAGTAAATTTCTAGAAATTTGGACAATTTATTAAATTGATATGCATTTTATATGTTTACCTTAAAAACATCAACTTCGCATTTTTTTCAAAGTGTAGTTCACTTTCACAGAATTATTCTTATATCTCCTTGCCAAAGAGGAAACGAAATATGTTTACAGCAGAATTAATGGAAACCTTAAATAGATTAAAATATTTCAGCAAGTAAAAGACCAAACATGGGAAAAATACAAAAGGAAATTTGTAAATAAAAAATTAAATATGACTCTAACAATACAGTATGGTTATGTATTGTTAGAGTCATGGTTCTATGGTTACAGTATCTATGAAAGTCAAAAGCAATTGTAGAATAAGAACTGTTTGACGGGCTCGTATTTAAGTGGACAAATTTAATGTAGTGTACATTTAATGGATTTAGGTACTACGTATGTCCTTTCACTAAGCAACAAAGACATTATCTTCCTTTAAAAGATTATACATCAATAATATCACAAATCATAATTTTCATCAAATGAAAATCTTTTCCCCCAGGCTCAGTAATGAACAATTAAGCGAAGGAGGAGGATTAGAAAATGATAAAAACAACTCTAAAGAAATGTATTATATTTTGACTTGATGAGAAATTTTCAAAACAATGGAGGTCAATAGGCAAAAAAAGCTAAATGCTTAACTTATCATTCAGAGAATAAAACGCAGAATAAAAATATTCATTCTTATTTCTCCGATTCAACGAAACCTCTGTTTATCTCTTTTCCCAAACTGTAATATAATCTGTTTCTTGTCTCCAGCGAGATCCCCCAAAACGTCGAAGCTAAGTGAAACTCTGTTTATATTAGAGATGCTTGAAGAAGTAAACGACCGAGCACTATCACAATGAGACTTTTGCCAGTTGTAAACGAGGACATTGAAGGGATATCGCGCTTTGCTAAAAGAAATCCGCACTTTTTTTGGAAAAGCCAGGCGGGCGCCAATCAATCGAAGGTAATGGATCTCCAGAATCTTTCATCTTAAGAGGCGAGACCATTTGCAGTAAAATCTGCGGTCAGAATCGCAATCTTAAACGACATGGTACTAAACCGTTGTGGATATGTGTGAGTGACATCCATTACATCAGTAGTGGAAAGAAGAAAGAAAAAGAAGAAAACAAAAAAAAATACAACAAAAACCGAAGAAATCAAATGGCGGATGGCGAAGTGGTAAACCTCATTGCTGTGTATTACATCTAAATCATTCGATTTGGTTCTTTATTCCGTGCTGCTTTCAGCTGAATAGAATACATAAATATGTTATAAATGAATGCTGATATGCATGATATAAGTATTTTTGTGGTATAGCAAAGGAAATAAAGGCGATATAAAATTAACGAGTTAAACTTCATTGAAGACCTGACATTTGAAAAATTTCATTTTTTTGAATTCTGAGTTTTGATACATTTCTTCTATTTAAATTACGAATCTCGCTTTGAAGCCAAATGGACATTTTTTTGCAAATTTGAATAAAATATTTATAATGAAATGTAATTATTAATTTGTACTGAATACTTTAATGTTTTCAGTTTTGTTCTGTATTAATAAAATTTAATAATAAATAAAATGTATGCGTGAATTTAACTCTTTCGTATTTTTAAAAAAAACAATTTTCGAACCACTTTGATTTGATATTCGATTCAAGTTGAAGTTTTCAAGTACATATGAGAGATACAGTCGTGAAGAAATCCATTTTATATCATTTTTAGCACAGAGCGTTACGAAAATACGATTTTGGCTATCCTTGCATCTCTTTTCGATGGACTGAGGAATTCGAGAAAATGGAATTCTGGCAGTCCCCTGTTTGTATTTTGAAAATATGGGCGCCTGTTGATGCCTCTTTATTGTATTTTCATTCCTTTATTATTTTGAAGGAATTAGTTGGTGTGAAAGCACTATAACTCCACTCACGTAAAATAGTTATTTTTGTATACTTGCATACACGCGATAAAAAGAAATTTGCTTTTCATTAGAAAGTTAATAAGCTGATTTTTTTTTTTTTGAATTTCTCCTTGGTTTTAAATGTAACAGCATTGAACACAGCTGTTTATAAATCCAGTAGATACCGTGTGATTTTGTATATTTATATTATAAAATGAATTACTTATTTAAATCGTCTATAGAAATAAAACATACAAAGTTTTTATTTTAATGGTTCCCTTGATATTTAAAATTTTTACTTTAATTTCCAAATACCCATTTCACAGGTCAGAAATGAACTCTTGCGCATCTTCGACAAAGGAATTAATAGGTTATGATTAATTGCCTTTGAATTTTTATACAGTCCCTTAGCCGCGTCCTGAGCCAATTTTTGCAGTAAATCAGTCCACTGCTGTTCAGTGGGTTTTCATTACTCCAAATGCAATTCAACTACTTCCAGCACCTATTCTTCATGGCTAACCGCGTAACCAAGGGCGTTCCGCATACACATACGAGTAACGGTTGGCACAAATTTTATCATTTCTAGCAACAAGAAGCTTAACTTAGACACGGAATGTATCATGAACTCCAGTTTCACAAATTCGAGAATTATGTTCTGTCGGAATGGAATGCATTTTCGCGTTTACTCCATCGTTAGACAGATTTATTTCTGCTGGAATGGAGCGTAATCGAAAATTCTACTTCAGTTCTTCATAATATAATGATTGAACTGATACATGGTTGAGATTTCTAAGTTTTCCAATTTGGAATGTATATTATTGACAGATAAAATGTTGGAAGGCAAGAAATCACTCTTAAACTCAAAACCTATGGAAGCAATTACAAGTACGAATAAATTGATTAAAAGATAAATACATAATTAAAACACCCTCTAACATACATAATTAAAACACCCTCTCAATGGAATTTTGGCATCAATTCATCAATTGACAGAAGGAAGGTTAAATAGAGCCTTTTTTAGGATGATGATAATTATAAATATTTAGATTGATTTAAATAATAAATTCCAAAATAATACTAAAAGCATATGTTTTGTACAATGTAGAAAAAAAAACAGCCAGTTTTTTATTTTCTACTGGAGCATTTTTTAATGATAATTTTAAAATAATGGAAAATATTTTTTTTCCCCCTTAGTTATAGATAAGGAGTTAAAAATTAGAATAGGGACTAAAATTTAAAATAATCGACTTAAAATAGGCTTCTAACACTACCAAGTAATTTTCTAATATTTGAAAATAGTTTAACAAATTAGGGTTCATAATAGAAATAAAGAAGTAATTTTCTGTAATTGTAAAATGATCAGGGTGTGAAAAATTAGATTTCTGTAGTATGATTATATAAAAAAAGTAGAAGTAATTAGAATTGCATGAATCACACATGAATAATAAGAGTAATTTTAAGAAGATTATTGGCGTCTTTTTGAGAAAGAATCTAAACTACAATGTAATAAAATGTTTTATCAATAAGTAAAGCCAGTGAATAAATACGGTCTATACAAAACGTGTTTATGCCACTGATTTTAAAATGTCGGTGTAATAGTACAAATCCCGACTATGAAAGTAATTTATTTGTAACAATGAAATAAATAACTAATAAATGCAGGATAGTTCTGAATTTATTGTTAATAAAATGAATATGTATATAGAATAATGATATAAGCTAAATATTTTGAAAGGAAAAAAAAAATCTATTATAGAATACAAGTTACCTTAAATGACGAATGATTCTTTAATATTTAATAAATACTTAGTTTCATCCATTTTTCAAAAAAATGAAATGCCATATGAATAGTTTAATTTAGAAGCACGGAACAATGTATGAAAGAAAATGCTTTCGAACTTGTTTATAAGGAAAATGATAATAAAGATTTTATAGCTTTGCGATTCATACAAGAGGAAAAGGAGTAGAATTTTAGAAAACTTTCGATTGAAGTTTCTGTATTAGCAATATCAAAATATATCAACATATCAATAATGTCTCAAAATAAAGTCTGCCTCATGAAATAAGGCAGTTATATCTCTCAAAATCCTTATTATTGGTTTTTAGTAACAAAAGCACAAATATTTGTCCAATTTTAGTTTACTTTAAATCAAAAAAAAAAAAAAAAAAAAACTTTTTTGGAAAAAGAATGTGATTGTGAGTAACATATATCACTAAAAGGTTCCAAAATATTTTTTTTCTCACAAGTTCCTTTTTAAGTATTTTTTTTGTATGAGCTTATGATCTTTTCTGCTTCAATATGGTCTGTAAAAAGGCATCATCTTAATTCTCATATTAAATAACTAATTAATATTTAATGAACTAATTACCATACTTAATGAATAGCCATTATGTAAGTTTTAATGCGTCTAGGAAAGCAATTTTAACTGGAAATGATTAATAATGCCTTTTCCCTCTTAATGCTTCTGACCTCAATCAAAATTTTAATATTCAATTAATTTCCCACAAAATATATCTATTTTTGAAAAAATAGAAACAGAACACTTCAGAAATAATTCTTATTACAAAAAGTATAATAAATGAAGGAATTTTTTGATTATCTCAAAATTAATGCACTAATTTATTTTTCAAATTTTTTTATCGTAAACTCTTTCATTACTATCTTAAGAAAACATATCAATTTAAGTTGCAAATTTTTATTTACAATATACATGCGAAAAAAGGGAAAATTAAAGCTGATCTTGAAATTTGATTTTGTTGCTAAATTCTTCAATGTTTAAACCTGTCATTTATGAACATTTTTTTATATTTTTGTTTTAAATATTATTTATTATTCATTCATTCTTTTCTTATAAAAAATTCAGTTATTTTGACATTCATTTTCTTAATTAAGTTTTAAAGAATTATATAATATAGCGCATAAATTTCTCCTAAAAATCAAAAGATAATCAATCAAGTATAATAGTGTTATCTTAATTAATTCAAGAATCAGTTAAATTAATAATGTGAAGTTAAACATATTTTTTTATAGATACGCCTATTATTAGATACTTTGCATTCAAAAAGGTCATTAAATGAATATAAATTATTAATAAGATTTAAATTGTTTAAAAACCAAGTTGGGTATTACATTACGTCCATAGCGTACTTGAATTAAATCTTATAAGTTTAGAATTTTTTCTTTTAGAGAGTTCTATTACAGAAAAATTAGAATTTTTATGATTTTCCTTCTTGGTCTTCAAAAAAAAAAACAAACAATTAAGAAGAAATCTAATTGAGATCAACGTCATATTTTCAAGACTTGGTTATAACCTTATTAATAATGAACTTATGTATGAAGATGGCATTTGTAAACTCCAGAATTAAATAATCTATTGAAAGGTTCTAAACAACAAGTAAGATAATTGCTTTAACAAAAAAAATTACAAACTATCCATTAACATTCTTCTATTAAAAATTTCGTTTGTGAATTAATTAAATACTAAGTCAGGCCATTTAATCTGAATATTAATTGGTAAATTATGAAAATTTCAATAACTTTTAGCAAATGAATGTAATTTCCAAATTTGAAGAAAAAAAAAGTCACAATATGTAAGCATTAATGGAAAATTATGAATCAAAGGGAAGGTTACTCTAAACAAAACAATTGTTTAAATCAAAATTTCAAATTATTATATACAGTGATGGAAAAAAACTCCCAACACCAAAAAAAAAATTACTGTACAGTAATGAAATTTTAGGAAAACATTTGTCTAGATAACATATTTAATTGATTAAAGCTTCAAGATCACAGGTAGAGCCATTGGCGAGAAGAGCCATTTCATATGTGAAATGTTGGTACATTAGTAACCGGTGTAACCGTCAGAATTTTGAATGCAAGCATGCAAACTTGCATGCATTGTGTCGTACAGGTGTCGAATATCAGTTTGTGGGACGGAGTTCCATGCCTGTTGCACTTGGGCGGTCAGTGCAGGTGCGGTTAATGCTGGTTGTGAATGACGCTGGAGTTGTCGTCCAATAATGTCACATATGTGCTCGATTGGAGAAAGATATGGTGATCTATTAGGCCAAGGCAACATGTCGACACTCTGTAGAGCAAATTTGGTTAAAACAGCGATATGAGGGCGAGCGTTATATTGTTGGAAAACAGCCCCTTGAATACTGTTCATGAATGGCAGCACAACAGTTTGTATCACTAGACTGACGTACAAATTTGCAGTCAGGGTGCGAGGGATAACCACGAGAGTGCTCCTGCTGTCATACGAAATTGCTCCCCAAACCATAACTCCAGGAGAAGGCCCTGTGTGTGTAGGCCGCAGACAGGTCACTAGCAGCCGTTCACCTTGCCTCCTTCTAACCAACAAACGGCTATCCCTGCGACAGAAACACAACAGATCTCCACTCCATCCTCTCCTCCAATGAGTTCTAGCTTGATACCACTCACGTCACAAACAGCAGTGGTTTGGAGTCAGTGGAATGCACTGTACAGGGCATCTGGCTCGGAGCTGCCCTTGAAGTAATCGATTTTTAACAACTCGTTGTGTCACTGTGGTGCCAACTGCAGTTCGAATTTTAGCTGCAGACGCAGTACGATTAGCCACAGCCATACGCCGAATACGACGGTCTTCCCCCTCAGTAGTACCAGGTGGCCGCCCTGACCCTGGTCTTCTTGCGGCAGTACCTTCTCTTGACCATTGCCGCCAATACTCTTGCACAGTTCATACATTCCTGCCAAGTCTTTCAGCAATATCGCGGAAAGAAAACCTACCTTCTCGTAGCCCTACAACACGACCTCTTTCAAATTCGGTGAGCTGTTGATAATGGCTTCTTCGTCTTCTCAGAGGCATCCTTGACTAACATTAACCCACTACGTCAAATCTGAACTGTAAATAACGATCACGAACCTTACAACGTTTATTTAAATCAAACCTCATTTGCATGTTCATAGTGTCGCTACTAACGCCACACTTACGTGCGAAGCTCGAAATTTGAATCGACAATGCAGAAGTCATAAAAACTATGTACAAGCTTACACAAACAGTCAACATAAATGGACATACACATTGTTTTAAATTCATATGGTAAGACGATTCAACACTATGATAATTGTAACATAGCAATGATTTCAATATCTAATTGCATTCATTCTGCAGTACTTGTAGGCGTACTATTTTCGTCTGGTTTCCTTTCGCAAAGAGCGGAAAGGGAATTAATGAAACTATCATCGCTTGTCTTGATGGTATTAATTGCTGAAACTGCATTTTTAGAAGCTGCTCAATTTTAATAGCACTTTTTTTCCAACATAGAATAAGCGAATCGAAGATATAACACAAATATCAGATAAAATATTCTTAGTATATTAGCTCAAAAGTATTTATATCACTTAATAGTATTCTGCATAGAGGTTTTGAAAAGGATAAAATAAATAAAGAATGAAAGAGTTCAAGAATACTGAACATGTTACATTTAATACAGAAGATTGACTCAAGATTTAACAGTTGATCATCTCAGCATGAAACCAAATTAGAAAGCTCTGCATACAATTAACAAACATTTAATTGAAAAGAGTGAATTCATAAATCTTTGAAAAAAGCTTTCTTGCTTTTAGTGAATGTTACTAATATCCTAATATCTAGCATAATCGAGCTATACTTTGAAAATTTTCTACTTAATTTAGATCAGAATAGAAGATTTTCGATTTTTAAATAAATTATATTATAAGTAGACATAGATATCAGAATTAATTTAGAAATGAATTTTGATTTATGTTCTTAATGCTCCATGATTCGTAGATTAAAGAAAACAAAAGCATAAAGGATATTTTTTGAATAAAATCCAAAATTATAATTATTTTTTCGGATAAGTGTTTTAGAAATTTTGAAAGAGCAACTCAAAAATGAATATTTGTAAACTTTAACAACATTATTGAACAGTTAAAGTAATACATTTTCTTATTTGAGATAGTGTTTTATTGATAAAAAGTCATTTTATCTTATTTAAAGTTTCACGCCTTTTGTAATTAAAAAGTCAAAATTTAGACGACAAACCACTCCCATTGTTTTAGTTTGTAAATAAATAAGTTTTCTTGTCTACTGATGAATGTATCTGAAACGCAAATTAGAGTTTCGAAAAGGAGCAGTAAATAAAATATTAAAATATTAAACAGCTTACTTATGTAGTTTTTTTTTATCTTCACCGCTGAGCAAGCATTGCTGAAAGTCCGATAAAACTGTCAAACTGCAAAAATAAATTAACTACGACGTCGTTTCATTTTTTTAAACCGAGATAGAATGCGAGCGTGGTAATTGGAAATATGGAATCAAGATAACATGCTTCAACAGGAGTAATTTATTAAAACCAAAACTATCAGTAAACTAATTATGCCGGGGATTCATTTCCTTGACTCAGTTGAGTGGAAAAAAACAAATTCCCTTCTGTGTTTCTGAATTCAGAAAATGACTCACTGAACAAAAATAAATCATACTTCTGGAAATTGCTGATAAGTCAGATTTAATTACAAGAAGCCTTGCAAGGTCAAAGCTCTAGTCAGGCATTTCGATAATCAATGCTGTGTGAGAAATGAGACACATATTAAAGATTCATGGCTGAAAAAAAACATTTCTTCTCATAATTTGACAGAATATTTAAATTATCTCACGGAAGTTTTGTCCGCTCGAGAGGATAATTTTTAATTCGCTGCAAACTCTTCCGTCGAGTGGAAGAATCTAATTATTGGAAGTATTGGTGATTTATTTGATTTTACGATTTGTGTAACTGTTTCGAAAATTTTCAATATTTGTGCTCACACAGTGAAATTTTCTGTTTGATTGAATCGTGTTATATTAAATGTAATAAAAGGGAAAAAGAACGGTTTTACAAAACAATTTATTAATTTTCCTTCGACTTAACTTAGTTTGGCTTTTCAATTTTGAATTCGTTCAATTTAGTACTAGTTTGAAAAAAAATATTTAATTAAAAAATGCATTTATTCATTTGGTCATTCAGGTAACCTTATTTTTCATGCTAATAAATCTAATGTGATATGATTGCTTTCGCTCATGCGAAAGAAATAGAAAATTTAATGCATTTAATTTCTTTTAATTTTTAAAATACTTTTTTTCGAACAAAACAAACACACAAAAAAACACACGAAAAGATCCATGATATTTTGAGGCGTAAAAAAGTAAAATATAAAAATGTACAAATGAAAAAAGCGGCAATATAGAAAGGAAACACAACTTTGAGAAATACAGAATTTATTAATATGGCTTGGTGCGGACTGCAGTGGACTAGTCGTGTAATCTCAGCATCGGACCCAGAGGGTTTCGGTTCTAGACCTGTATTAGACGAAGAATAGCTATTAATGCCTGTCTGGTGCATTTTAAATCCGTCGGAGTTAATCTATTGGCATGGTGAGGAAGTTTGGACAAGGGATTCCTCTTTCTCACTTGGCCGTCCCAAAGTAGATTTAGTCAAAATTGTAAGTTAATATAATTAAACTAAATACAGTTAAGGTGCTCTTTTTAAAGCTATTAGAACATAAAACGTCATTTTCGAATTGTATGTGAATTATCCTATCCGTGCTTTTCTCATTATTTATTCCCATTATGTATATCATCACAATGTGGAACATGATCTCAATATCTTACACTGTGAGATTATTGGTTCAATAAATCAGTAAGATGAGAGGTGTTGTAGATTTGTTATGCAGAACTCACTAAGATTGGTTATTAATACGGAGTATATTTCCGAAATGATAATTGCAAAAATTATACTTGAAATTAAATTAAGCGAAACTATATCAAGTCGACATATTTTTTTATCAGATCAAACAAACTTTTTATATTGCCAGTTTTTGAAAGGCCCACTTACAAAAGACAAAGATAATAAAATAGAAAAGTAGCTCCTACAGTGTGAAATCCTAATCATACAATTCATGGATCAGCCAAATCGAAATGAAGAACATATTTGCCGACATAAAATAATAGCCATTCCCATAAGCAAATCTAACGGCACAGTAGATATTTTTTTTATTCTAGGAAAAAAGAATAAATACGAGTAAATTATTAGCATATAAAACGCATCAAACCATCAGAAAACAAACTGAGTTTGTTTCTGCAGCATCTATATTGATCGTAAGTCAGATTTGTCATCAACCATTTTGGATAAAACTACTAAAAAATTAGACAAATCGTACTCTGAACAAAAGCAAATACATTTCAATTAGATCTTCAGATTTTAACTATCTATATGATGATTAATGGGAAGTGCGCTGTCTCTCAATTAGAGTGAAAACAGACGATTTTCAGAAATGTAAACGTCATGAGACATAAAGACAGCCATTCATATGCAAAATATCTGTTTTGCAACTGGCGTCCAGGAATTGGAGGTGCACATCTTTCCCATTATCGTCCCTGGCTCGAGTCCCGTTGTTCTTCAGTCTTCTATTTGTAAAGTGTGTGAAAGTGCCCCGCTGTAAGAGGATGCGCACTCGAATGTGACACACGAAGTAACTAAGCCGTACTCTTGTGGCGGGTTGTATTGTGGTGTCGCGACAATGCGGAAATTGAATTCCGCTATGGATCGAACACGCGAAATTACGATTTTCAGCAGCGTAACAAATCCCATAGATAAAAAGCGATAATCAACATTTAGTGGCTATTACCGGCTTATTAAGATACTACAACAATACTCCCTTATCAGTGAGTCCATGGACAGACGAATGATTTTATAGTGCTAAGCGTTATGACGAGCGAAGAGAGTATTTCGGTAGCTCCTAGCGTTATGGCGAATGAAGAGAAAGTCCTGGTAGTGCCAATCGTTATGGCGAGCGAAGAGTGAGCTCATTGTTCGAGGTCGCCAATGTGGCGATAGTGTTGGCTGGAATTGTTCCAATGTGGACGCTGAATTCCGCCAAGTATCAAATTTTCGGCGTTCTGATTTTTAGCCACGTAACATATCCCTAGACAAAAGTGATCACCAATATTTTGAGGATATGTTACGAGATTGCAAATCGTAAGGTCGCGAGTTCGATCCTTGCCGTAATTCAATATCCACATTGGAACGACACCTTAATACGACTCACCATACTCTTGACCCTAAATGGCGCTGTTCATGAAAAAAGAGAGCCTCACTCGACTTAAATAACTGACAAATAATGGTCAAAGTTGGAAAGTGTCCTAACTCACAAAATTCATAACTTCTTTTTTTGGGGGGTAGGGCAGATAGAAGATCATTTATGCAAGTACCCTACTACTTCGTTTCAGTATTTAAAAGTAATAATAGAAATCATGAGCACATATTTATTGCTTGAGCGATTATATTTTTTTATTTAATGAAAAAAAGCACATCCAAGAAAGATAAATTATTTCCTTTTTTAAAAAAAATATCAAAATTATTTTCCCTTTTTTCCAATTTTGATTTCATGAAATATGAGAAAAACTTGTGAAGCAATATTAATTATTTGTTATTATCTCCTGTTTTCAGATTTTTAAAATGATATCATGTGAGGCAAAAACTATTTTTGAAAAAGATTTGTAGAAACAAACTTTTAATTGCAGTTTCTAACTTTTATCAATATTTAACCATTACTAAAGTACGAAAAGAAACGAAATCTTCAATCATCTTTTTCAACAACTTGGTATGAAATAAGTTTTAAAGTACGAAGAGCGGATCCGTCTATTGTTACGAAATTTACCTTTTTTTCTTTCCTGTAGCTATTCGTTAAGCCTTCACCAGCGGAATTTTACAGGATAGCAGAACTTAACTGAGTGGAAATATCGCGAAAGCTCTGAAAGTAGGCCATCGTCAGCATTTCAGAGTAAGCCAGTAGTAAAGTTAAGAGAATGAGATTTAACGTTCAATGAAAAATCTCTAGATTTACCAATACTCTAGAAGAAAGTGGAACTTGATTTAATCCTGATTTTTTCTCTTCAATCTTCAAAGAAGAAATAAGAAACTTCCTTAACAATGCTTCCTTTATTTTATTATTAAGTAAGTGCTTTCTAAGTTGAATGAATAGAAAATTTCAAAAATATAATTCCTATTCAATGAAATATTTAAATTATGCATATTTTTTTCTGAAAATCACTTTTTTTCCCTGTATTGTTTGTTGTGCATTTCCATCGCAATTCCATCTTACAGGTAGCAAAAATTTTTAAGTTTAATCAAGACAAATGAGAATATTCTTTATATGATCTAAAAACAGTTAATATTTTCAAAAACAAATATTTTAATGTACAATATAATTTTAAAAAGCTTGGTTTATTGTTAAATATACTTGATATATAGATAATGATACAATTTAATTTGTACCTTAATTAATTTCATTTTTAAAATTTTAAACTACGCCATATTACCTAATATATTTTTTTCCTATTTTCTTATATATAACCATCTTTTTTATGTCTTTATTAATTAATAATTTGGACCATCCTTCATCGTAATTACAGATTGTAAGTGACGCATTCAGTCGTATGTTGATGGATGCATGGAAATTACGAACAATGCAATGTGAAACCTTTCTTTCTGTAGAACAGTCTCGAATTGCGAGCACGTAGATGGTGTAAGAATCTAAACATTGACATTTGACACTAAATATCCCCTCGAATGTTCAATAATATTTACTTCTAAGCTAGAGGACTGATGGGACCAAAAAATATATTCTACTTCGTCCTCATGCTCTTCAAACAATGGTAGTAATAGGGCATGAATGGATGTAACTATTTATCTCAGATGTTGACGGGTGAAATATTGCTTCATTGAAAAATCGACAAAACGGTTAACACAGTACTTCTTAAATGTCAAAAATAATTGGCTATTTCCGTTATCGAACAACCAGGGCACTGCATTCAAATAATTATTCCCCTTTCGAATTCTTACGAATAAGTCATCTTTGAGTTTTTCACAGAGTATGTAGACTCATGCAACATTATAAGTGATGCAGAGCAGCTGATAACTTACCCTTCATAGCCACTAGATAGCGGATTTGAGTGAGTAGTGACATAAGTTATGTTTCTTTGAAATGAGTCACTCGTTTTTTATTGGCTGTCGTATTAATTTTTCACCCATTTGTATACATTGAATATATCACTATCGCACATGTATCAAGATAATCAAACATCGAAACAGTATAGACTTTGAATGATTCACGTTATACTTATTTGGTAATGTTGTACGGAATGTATACACGAGCGTACAATTCAAAATAATTTTAGGGGTTACTATAATGTTTTAGTTGTTATTTGATGCCTCATAGCATTTTGAATTACTAAAGAAAGATTAAAAAATTCCATCACGAATACTTTACCAAAAATTCTCTAATGCCTATTAATTGTACATTTTTAAGAGAAATTTTATATTATTGGTTTGAACTTATCAACCATTCTTATAGATTTTCAAATTAGAATTTTCCCTTCATAATTTTAACTAAGAAATACTATATTGTTATTTATTTACGAATTTCTTTAATACGTTCTCTGCCACTGCCCTCACCTGATATCTGACCATCTATCTAATTAGATGACCCCTTCTTTGCTATCTTTTAACTGTAGTAGAGAAAGTGTCATCTAATAACATGGATGGTTTGGTCCTAGAAAAGAACGCAATCCACGAATTATCTCGTAGTTGGCACTCAACATGTTAAAATTGTCCAACAGTCTTGTAAACACACCTGTGAAATCTGAAAAAATGAAATAGTTTATTTTATTATTAACAGTTTAATTTTATTTACTATTAATAGTTTAAAAATATTAAAATTTAATGCAGTATCGCTAATTTACTGTTAATATTTCATATCGTTCTTTTTTCCTCCTTCTTTGATTTCTCATCATTTTACCACTCGCCCATCAATATCTGGTGAATTGATTCATACCATTCAATTGAAAGGATTGGTATGAAAAAGTTGAAGACATAATAGAATTTCAAGTTAGTAAACAAATATCAGTTTGTAGAGATTTTAAAATGAAATCTGCGTTGTTTTTTTTTTATGTAAAACGATTAACAGAAACAGTGTATATTTTCTTTTGAAAATCAGGAAGCTGTGAGTATTATATAAAGATTGAGGGAAAATAACATGTTGAAATGTGGTGTCAAAAGCAGCCAAACAGAAAGCTTGAATCCACCGAAAAACGTATTATTATTCCATCCACCATATGAAATAATCTCTTTTTTTAAAAAAAGAGGGGGAGATTTCTAATACATTGATGAAATGTTTCAGGAGAAAATATAATCAAAGAAAGCTCAATTTTTTGAGTGATATTTCAGAATACTAATTCATTTTGCAACAAATATATCAAAATTACAAATTTTACGAAGTTGTGATAGTAACAAATGTATTGTTTTTCTGAGCTTAAATTTTCGTTTCCCTTCCATCCCTATTTTAACCTAATTGTGTTAGAATTTAAGTGAAGGAAAAAAAGGTATCAAAGATTAAAAGAAAAAACGGTATCAAAGAAGGAGAAATACCAGCATAGTGCCAATTATTATTACCGATATCCATTGAGTTCACCACAACAGAAGCTGAAAATTTAGAGAGAAAATTAGAAATCGTTTCTGTCAGGATTTGTAATTATTTTCACAACTATCACGTTAATTTCAATTATTAAATTATGACAGAGCTCTGATATAAATGAAAATATCAGTTTAGCTTATGATAAAATATAAATAAAAACTATCAGGACCATTTAAATTAAGTAATTTCCACCAAATATCTACACCTTACGAGAAACTTGATTCGAGAGTAAGCCATATTACTGACCTCTTATCCCCCCGAAAGCACACGTATTAACCACGTAAAACTGACTGATCGGACAGCTGCAGCAGCAACTCGCTGGGAACTGTGGTCGAATTCTAAAAGTAATCACCAGTCACGGTACAACCCTCCAGGTAGGGAGTACATTCCGGGATAATTGGGAGGATCAGTGCCCCAACCTATTATTGTACCTACCGAGTAGGCGAGACCCAACCACCATACCGGAGGAATCTCATCCTCATATCGAGGTGCCCCAGGAAGGTTTATACGAGAGTAAAAAATGCACTATGCTTTTGGAATAAGCAATGAAAATAATATAAAAATATTTATATAAATAAAATAATTTTGAAACAATTATCAAAATTTTAAAAAAAGTGTTCCTTTTAGAGTAATATTATATTTGTAAGAATTGTACTTGTCTGTATTTTTTCAAAGTACATATGATTTTAAGTTTGAAAAACATGTTTCTTATAAAAATCAAAAATTGATTATTCAACGCATTGCCCCCACCGAGAAACTACAATGGATTATTACATATATCTATCTGTAGGATCATAAACGAATTCCCCAAAGAAAAATATATATTTGCTTATATGCACTTCCAGTTAATTAGTATATTTTTATGACTTCGAAGGAATTGAATTTATTAAGAAGGGGCGCTTTTTATTAAAGAAAATAAATGGTAGTCTGAAAAAGATTTTGGGATTAGGTAAAGCGAAACATCCTAGGAAAGTGCTCCTGAAGTTTCCCTCACTGGTTTGGCAGCATATGGGCTATTTGTTGGCGAATTTGTTGTCTATCACTGGATTCTGCAAATTTCTCCCTCCAAGCTTTGTTCAGATTAATCAGCTGCGGTTCATATCAGTTGAAGATGGTTCAATCGGCTACAACAATTCAAAGCTTCTGACAGTTGTCACCTTTACCAAAATTGCAAATTTTAAACTCTAAAATTAGACTTTGAATATAGCATTACGAGAGGTAAGTCCATCGTAACTATCCAACAGCAATCAATATGTTTACTGTAGTCTGCTTGGCAATAAAAGAAAGCAAAGTAACTTTCTGTAAAGCGATAAAGCTCAACATGTTTCATAAGCTAAAAGAAATGTTTATATTATTAAAATTAATATTTTAATATCATTAAATATTAATCGAAATTCAAACCGCCTTAATTTTTTAAAGTTATCAAACTTCTCAAATACATCATTGTCGATTATTTCCCAGGCGAGCAGTAAAATTAAAAGCACTTTATTAAAGGGGGTTATAGTTATATAAACAATATGTACATTCTGTTTGTAGTTATCTGTCTTGTCTCTAAACACCGTAGGACTGTTCAGTCTGTACCAACGTATTTATAATCTACTCACAAGGATATTCACAAATTTATTTCTCCTATAAAAATACAATTTAATTTTAAAAAAAGGTAACATTCTTCATAAATAAGCTATCTTAAGAAACAGTTATATTTTACAAGCGAAAACAATTTATAATGTAGTACAGAAATAGTAATTAATTAATAAAAAATTATGACAGCCATAATTTTTTACCTCAAATAATAGTAAAAAATAAAACAAGTGATTAATTTGGACAAAATGTAAGATATATAAAAATTCTTTGCTAGCTTAATTA
Organism: Argiope trifasciata; assembly: GCA_026543055.1. Taxonomy (NCBI): domain Eukaryota; kingdom Metazoa; phylum Arthropoda; class Arachnida; order Araneae; family Araneidae; genus Argiope; species Argiope trifasciata. The sequence continues at coordinate 5,820,841 of JAPMOQ010020855.1, forward strand.
CCAAGCACCTTTTGACTTTTAAATGAACTTCAAATTAAACAAATTTATTGCAAATAGATGAAAATTCACACGTCACTTCCAATTATATCCAATAAAGTTTTATTATTTTCAAAAAGGCATTTTTGGTTTTTGAATCTCACATAAAAATAATTCTATAATTTACTATAACATGAAATAACTTTGAGATTTATGAAAATTTCATATTCGAATGACTTGATGATTACAATATTTGTTCTTATTATGCACAGTAGATATTTTTCAAAACAAAATTATTCATTTCGATGTACAAATAAAAATTGATGCACGTGTGCAAGAGAAAAAATTAATGTTTCAAAAGTACATGCAAACATTGTTAATTATAGACCATAAAAAATACTTCAGATTAATAGATCCATATTTCTTTTTATCAGTTTCTTATTTTCAGATTTATAATATTGATTTTTCAAAGATACATATACAAAAATCTTAATACGAATACTTTTCACTATTAAAACAACTTTTTGTTACTCTAAATGTTTGATATGTCTCCTGAAAAGTATTTTTGATGTTTAAAAATATGAGTATTCCTTTTTTTTCAATAACTTTAATTCCTCTTACTTTTTTTCAAATTTTAAACACATTTGAATAAATATTTTCTTACTTTCCAATTTATTTAATATTTTTGCATATTTATTTTGAAATTTCCCCACCAAGCTAGGAGCCAAACAATTTTTTTTTCGGTTTCGCTCCTAGATTTTTTTCGGTGTCAACATGAAGGCATGAATGATTTTTCGAGATAGGAAAGTGTCAACTGAAGCCGATAGAGCTCACCAAAATCTATCTAAGAAAAGTCGGCGATAAAAAAATTACGACTAGGTAGGGAAGAAGTAAGATTCTGATCGCCTGAAATTCTACCAGTTAGTTTTTTTTTTCTTACTACTTTTTCACTCTCTCTTCTCTCTCTTTAACAATATCTGAAATATTTTTTATGAAAAAATAAAGTAATAAAAAATACTGTCTACCTGAAGTAAGTTCACTGAAGATTTTTAAAATATCAAAATGGCACAAATGTAAAATATTACCAGCAGAATTATTAAATGTAACTTTTTCCTTCTAAGTAGAGGAATCCGTAAATTATCTTATGAAATCATGCTTATTTGTAAACGAAATAAGTTTCACTTTTTTTCAAAGGATTAAAAGATAAAATCTTTCGTTTTTACCCCAACAGCTTGGGGGAGAAGTATTCTGACCAGTGTCAGAAAATTTTTTACTAGGGGTAATTCAATATCCTAAGCGATAAGACCAGATATAAAACAGGAAACACCTGAAGCATGATAGACCAAAATGCAAAATATTTTCAGATAATAATATTTTCTATTGATTTAATTAAGGAATAAAGTTAGTTTGTGGATCCTTTGGTAACATGAAATCTTAATGAATTATTAAAATAGCATCGTTATCAACACCTTTTCCTGCAGCATTTTTACACTATCTCTGAGCAATTGCAACCTTAATTAAGAACAAATATGCTGTAATTTTAAATAATACAATGACTTAGAGAGCAATTAAAGAAAACTAGAGTTCTTTTGGCTCTAAAATAATTGGTGCGTTGTATCAATGTATCATAAATATTGCAACTCATTTTTCATTATTTTTTATCAGTGTCATTATCATTTCAGATCATTCTCAGAATGCTAATTCAATGCAAAATATGCATATATATAGTTATGAATACTATATAGGGTTATATTATATTAAACAAAAACAACAACTCTATCAAATATTATATCATAGAGAAATTTTAAAGGAAATTGAAAAAATACAGCGTTGTATATTAATTTGATGCACTTCTACAATTAGCCCGACTTTGATACTTCTTGGCCAATTAATATATTTGATGCATATTCAAGCGCTATTTATAAATAATGAATATCCAGTGCTAACAAAATTTATGATGCACTTTTTAAATATATAAATATATTTTTGTAAAGAGGAGGGACTGCTGTTTCTAAAATAATAGCTTTATCAATATACATCTCTTTTATATCTGACAAGAAATTGAGGAGAAACTTGCTTCTATTTCTCCACAAGATTTTATATCCCGCAATACTTCATATTATTACGCAAAACACAGCAGATAAAAATGTTCTTCTATGCATCCACTGGGATGGCAGTGAAACATTTTTGCTGTAGAAAAAGTTTCTCTGCTAAAGACAGGTAATTCTTCATAAGTTGATGAATCGAACTTGCAGCATATTCTTCTTTAAGAGCAACACGAAAACTTACTGCATTTTTTTCTTATAAATTAAGCATGAATAAATAGTTTTTGAGTGAATGTAAGTACATTTTTAAGATATGAAGAGTAAGCAAAAGAAACGCTTTTTTTATGTACCTTAAATTTTAGGAAGAATTTAATGATATTTTTAAATATTTTGAAAACAGTGAATGCATTTATCTAGAGAACACAAATTACATCAAAATTTAATACATAAACTTACGAATGGAAGATGAAATACACGTATCATTAAGACAAATATTTCCAGGGAAGATGGAGATTCAAAACTTACCTAAAAAGAAAATTAATTTTGAAATTAATTTTTGACATTTCAACACAAAAAGAATTCATTACAGTGATTTAAAGAAGATTAAAAAATGTATACTTAAAATATTTACAGAAATAAATTTAAGATTTTTTAAAATAAATTAATAATAATTTTTTTCTGTAATTACTAAATATTAATTGCTCAAGATGTTTTACTATTAAATTACGAAGAAAATTGATACAAAAATTTATTATTATTATTTTTGCTTCAAACAAGACAGAGCATTTTCATAAAATAATTGCCTGATCAATTATAATCATGGAAATTATCTTTTGGAGAGATATAGGCTTTGGTTGCGTTCATAGGGATTCACGTTTTTTTTTTCTCTTTATAGCTTTGCTGTGTTGAGTTACATTCTAGTCATGGATTTATCATAGTCTTTCTAAAACTGCTAATTATGATGAAGAATTACCAATAATTAATGCATATATATATATATATATTTATCGAAAAATTTTACGAACTTGCGTTATCTTACGAACACAAAGGTCAACCAATTCCCCATGAAATATAATTTTCTATCATGCATCGTAAAATTTTACCTCATTTCTTTACAAATCCTTCCTAAAATCATTTTTCTTCATGGCTCGAATTATTAGCATCATTTCAAATCAATGCACCAAAAACCATAATCATTTACTTTTAACGTCTCATTTAAAGTATATAACAAATTTCTCACATCCATAGCAAACTGTCGAATAAATGTACAGATGGCCGATTGTAGTAAATAAGCAAATCCATAAAAAATTAATCATCCTTCCACACAATCCTATCCATTTTATCACGAAGCTATATCCATCCCAAAGCAATATCATATAATAGAATGCTATTAATATCTTATTTAGCTATCAACACCTTTTCTGATAAAGCAAGCTGGTGCAATCAAGCGCGAGGAACACAATTTCAGATATGTCCGTTATCAGGGTCTCTAATGTGTCAGGCAGTTAAGACAATACTTGAATTTATGCACCCATATGTGCAGTGACCGAGAGAGCCTGGACGTTATAATAACCAGTGGCAGCGCACACATTAGTTGCAGGGAGGGTTGACGACTGGGCCAGTCCAAGTGACGTGTGACAATTGAGCTAATTCACATCTCAACAGACCTGTTTCTGTGATTGCTTTCGAGAAGGGGATGGCTTGCTTGTTAGATAATGTTGAGACTGTTGCAGGATTTCGTAATGTTTCTAGTCAGGATCTGACAATTAGTGATCATGTTTAGTGGAGTGAAAGAACGGAGTGCGCTTATTGGATGGAGAGTGAAATATGCAGTGACTGGAAGACCAGATGGATTGGGCGTGGAAAAATATTCTTTCTTTTTTACTTAAAGTGACCGATCAGGGGCTGAGTGAGTTATGTCAGGGCTCTTAAATAATAGCAGAACTCTGGAATTTGCATTCTTCGAGGCGAAATGTAATTACTCCAAATTCTTACTTTTCGTACTTGTAAAGATTGAAAGTTAAGATTTCGTGGATTTTCTCTAGTTTTTACAAATGTTCGTGTTTATCATTTTCCGTTCCATTACATTATCATAATATTTAATCTATTTATAATCATTTAATCGTACATTATTTAAATTTTTAAAAAGAAAGTCAATAATTTAAACTGAATTTGGGAAAAAAATATGATGTCAAGTAATTAAAACCTCACAAACTCTAAAAGACATTTAAAATCATAATTGTTATTTAAAATCATATACATAAGTTGCGAAACAAACATTAATAGTTTAATAATGAAAAATGACGGTCAAACAGTTTTCAATGGATGTTTCAGGAAATCACCATTTTAAGTACATTTCCATTAATGGTTTATATAAAAAAGGCAACCAAATAATCTGATTATAAAGTTAATATTATTTCGCGGATATTTAAATAAAAAAGCTGTTTACTGATATAGATTTGGAAGAGAAAATTTCTTAAAAGTAATAATTTATATATTTTGCATGAAAACAAATGTCAGATAATTATTTATCATTTTCAATGAAATGTCTTCCTTTATGTTTGCGTCAATTTAAAACTGAATGAAATGAAACTGAACAAATTTTTTAATGTATTCATTTTCCTATATAATTAATTCTTATATAATTCACTTATCTTTCCATAGCAACCGTTGCAATAAACAATTATGTAAATTGAATACAGCGTGATGAATTTTAATTTACTAATGAAATATTTTTTTGTTGGAAAACTCATTAGATTTTATTAAGTGTTGCAGAAATGGACTGCCAGAAAATAAATTAAAATGTAAATTGGGATCCAGACTTGCTATAGTAGGTAGATCATTGCATGTTCTATCACAGCATACTCTAAACAATTTGATTTCCATTATTGAAATACTTAGAATTAATTTAGCTTATGTTTAAAACATTCAAAACGTTTGCAGTATCCTTCCCATGTAATAAGTTATTGATATTTTATTTATTTTTCGTTTGGGCCAGTAATTTTTTCCCTACGTAACTATAAAAACTAACTATATCAGCCTATTTAATTATATTAAAAAGATTCGTTTCAGAATGGTTGGGCATTAGAAAACTAGAATTTAAATTTCATAAGATCTTCAATTTATCATCTAGAGAAAAATTTTAATATCAGCAACAAAAATTATTTCTGAAAGAAATCAGTGAAAAAGAGTTGTTAAGAAAGAAATATTTATAGATATAATCTAAAGTAAAAGCTATCTACTTTTAATGTGACGCATGGTGAGAATTAGGAAAGACAAAATTTAAACATCTAAAATTTATTAAGGATTTATTATTTTTTTAAAATAATTTTATCATACGTAGTCTTTGAAGAAATTTGTGTAGTTTAAAAAAACTTTTTCAAGTTACATAAACTATACAATATATTATTAATTAATGCATGAGCGTACAATATCTTATTAATAAATGAGTGAACATATAATGTCTTATTAATTATTGTATTCTATCTGGGAAAGACAATGTCATTACCAATATCATGAATTGAATATTATTACAAAGTGAATTGACAATTATACTCACTTCATTATAAATTATTGTTATAAAATTAATTTATGAATTCTCAAAAGCTCATTTTAATGCAAACTTAGTCAAACATATTTTTTAAATATTTCAGAAAAAAAAAACTCTTACATTTCAGGAAGCATGCTTATTTTCAGCAAGATAAACAGCAATTGCTTACTAATGCACATACTGTACTAATTGTGGAGCAGGCAATGCTTTTCAATCAAACGTAGATTCCCATTAGTAATTCAAGCACTATATTAGATGATTAGGGGCATCCCCATGTATTTATATCTGGCAATGAATATGGGACCATTTGGCCAATGTGGAAATCCAGTGAAAGGGATTAGAGAACAGCAATAGTGCTCCTGGAGGTAATTTATACGAGACCTTAATTTTCGATTCGGGAGGCTGTGTTGACAAGTACAAAGGATTTCATGAATATTCCACCATTGTGGTGCGTCTTGAATTCACGTAGAATTTATCATTCAGACCATGCTCTTTATTCCTTAACATTGGGCATTAACATGATTTAAACGCTGGAGTACAAAATCTGGAGAATCGAGGTTAAAGAACCTTGTACTTTTTGTTATTTGCGTTTAAAGAAAGAACAATTCCAGAAGCATTTTAATGAATTCCTTATCTTATCAGACAGTGCTAGTTAAAATTACGTAAATAGCAACAAATGCAATTTTTTTAGAAGTTTTAATGAAAGTTTCCTCATGTCAGATAGGGAAATATGATAGGAATTTTATTAAATCCTAATTACACTTCTTCGCACATCTTTGTTAACAATGTAAACGTGCATTAGAAAATAAATCAGTTCCCAAAATTTTTAGATTTCATTCAAAAATTTCGAATGGGCCTTTCCTTGTTTTAACCAGATGAAATTAAATTTATTTTTCTTTTGTACGCATTGCTGATATATCTAAATCCACAATGACTGAAAAGGAGAAAACAATTAAAATTAACATGATTTTATTGGATTTTTAAACTATTCTAAAAATATTGATGACTGAATAATGAAACGAATTAATTATGTTTTATATTCTAAACTGATTTGTAAATTTAAAAAATATATATAAATATTGGTTGAAAAAAAAGTACAAGTTTTGGTATTGTACGTTTAAAATGTAATGGCATTCTTTGATCTCACATAAATGTTATCTTTTTAAAACTCTCTATATTTTCCGTTTTGTCAATTGAAAATCACAATAATTATAGAGCTGATAGAATAGATCATAGAACAATGAAAACGAATTAGTTTTTCTCTCCCAACACCATATACAGAATTGTTTTATTTTTGCTTTGGTCTGGAACCTGAAAACTTTTTTCACTAGGGCATTTTTAGATTTGAAAAGTTGAAACGGGATTTCATTATTTGAATTAATAATATTCCATTACATTTTATTAATTTCTGTTGTACAAATATAACAGATTGAAAAAAATCACTTCCTTTTTCTCTGTAATTTTTTGCACGTCGCAACATACTCCTACTTATACATTTATTTCTATGAAAATAATTAAAAGAGTTTTAGTATAACGATTTTATTAAAATATATATAGGGAAGGAAATCAATTTTTTTCTAGCTGTATTTCTTTAAATTCAATTTCAAAGTTATCATTAAACTCAAATTTACTTCAATTTGAATAACAGACAAAACAAATTATCCGGGACAAGTAAAGAATTAGACAAATAATTCCAAACTGAATCATTTTTTATTTAAAAAATTTCAATCAGTATTTTCGAGCTTTTTTCCAGCCGGTAGAGATCTAAAACTTTCAGCAACAGTTTCCTTACGTTAAGTAAATATAAATATTCATTCCAGAAAATCCCCTCAGAGGATTCTCAGGTAATTCCCTTACAGTTTAGTTCCACATTGCAATGGACTCAAGTACGAAGAACATGATGACCCTACAAACGACATAACTTACTCTTATCACCTTTTTCTTTTAGGACCCTACAGAGGCTCCCCTATAAATTCCCGATATTCCACTTCGGAAAGGTCACAGAATCCTGGGATTCTGCTTTAATGGCACATACTAAACAGCGCCATTATGGGCAAGTAAAGGACGAAGCGGTAATCCGTACGGGAATTATAATTTCCACCGACACTACTTTAATGCTCCAATAAATAAACATTTTAATGAGCCTCGGCAGCCGAGTTTGACCTGTTATAGTGAGTGATAGAACCCTGGCATCTGACTAGTTAGTTCTGTACTGAAGAGTCAGGACGCTAACAAGACCTCCTTTATAGGGCGGAGTTTATTAAGATTCAATGCTTCGCAGAGTCAGCTGGGAAGCATACTTGTCTTTTATTCTTAAGGTTAAGTATTTTCGTGGATTAATGCAAGATTCTTAAGTCTCTGGTTTCTGATTTCCCTAGATGGCTGGGATAGAGAGAGTATCATCCAATTTGATACTCATCAGAAATTCAAATGCTGCTCATGGATTTCTTTCTATGAGTTTGCTAAGTATTAGACGGTGATTAAATTTTACCTGAAGCAAAATAATTAGTACATATTTTCAGTGTTTTAAAATGTGTTACTCTTTCAATTTTTTTATTCTTTCTTTATTTTATTTGATGTAGAATAGTTCTTTAAGAAATTTCAGTCGATATTCCAGTGATTAATCAATATTAAGAACTAGCTGATACTTACAGTGTTGCTTTCGCAGAAGAAATAATTTTGGAAATATCGCTTGAAATTTAAAATAACTGTCTATTTTAAGTAGGAATGATTGGTGGATGATATTTATTTTCGCATCGGGAATGAATGCATTAATTGAAATGGAGTGATATTTAAAGGAGAAGCATAAATAATATTTATTTTATTTTTTTAACTTTATTATTCAATACTTTAGAGCTGGCATTTTTTTTTCTATCAGGAGAAACAAAGAAGTGAAAGTAATAAGTATTCGAAGTTTCATCGCAGTCGGATGAGCAATACGGCAACTCATAAGATACATAAGGCAAACATTCATTCTTATTTATATAGATTACATAATTTTACTATGCCTATAACCCTTTCATAAGTGCAAGTAATAAGTATCCAAAGTTTTATTGCATTTGGATGAGCGGTACTGCAGCCCATAAGAGACATACAGACAAACATTCATTTTTATTTATATAAATTAACCAACGTATTACAATAATTAAATAATATGTAGGGATATTATAATTAAAGTTCCACTTTCAAAATGCTGTAAACAAAGAGTCACAAGTCAGAATAACTACAAGTTTGAACTGAAAAGAAGTGAAAACTGGGGAAACGTTATGGCATAAGAAAAAGTTCGAAATCATATCAATAGATGACGTTGTAAGCGGCATACTAGGCCAATTAAATGATAAATTCTGGCAAATTAATGATAAATTATGATATTTAAATGAACGACATAGTGCATTTGTTATAAAATCGAGGGGTATGTAGGGGTCTATTCATATTGTAATCTGAACAGCTTGTAATAAATTTAAATTAAGGATCACGCTCACATTTTGAAGTTATTTTACAAAAATAACTGCCTATACTTCTTCTTCTAGTGTGATGTCTTACAGTCAACTTACCATCACTGAAAGTAGCAATGTAGTCAGGATTTATAGGGTGTGACTGCAATCTTTAGCATAGTCGTCCGGAACACTGACCGAGTCCCCAAACTGATATCCTCTTAGAGGTAATTTGCCCTATGCACATAATGATCAATCACTGACTATACAAAATGGCTATGGCGTTCTACGAGAAGTAAAAAAATAATCAGGCTTGAAAGATAGTGGTTTGATGTCAGCGTAGGCTCTGAAGGAAATGAATAAGAAATGTGGAGAGACAAGGACTTTTGAAGTGAAATCTGACAGAAAGAATAAATCAATTGTTTCAACGTCAATAGAAGATACGGCCAAAACTTTATAGGAAGGGATGGACAATGTAGTATGCAGTGCATGATCTTAGGTATGTCTGTGGGTATGATTGGTAAAATTTTAATCAAAATCCTACGCTAATATCCCATCAAAAATCTCATATTCAAGAATGGCTTCCTTCTTATTTACCGGAAAGATATATATTTCTTTAGAATGTCTTTCTCGCATTGAAGGTTGAACAATGAATGACCATAGAATACGTTTGGACAAACGAAGTTCCGTTTTATTTGTAAGGCTTTTTATATAAGTATGAATATGAAACAATATTATAAGCATGAATATGAAACAATATTATA
>JAPMOQ010020855.1:5830619-5855162 GCA_026543055.1 Argiope trifasciata
GAATATGAAACAATATTATAAGCATGAATATGAAACAATATTATAAGTATGAATATGAAATTTTTGATTTCTTCTTATGGGATATATTTTCAGCACTTGAGTTAATGTTGGAAGATACATAAAAAAATAATTTAAATTTATAAATACATGATAATCTGGAGTAGAAATGAAAAAAGTAACAAAATGCTCAGCAGCTAAATCTAAGTTTCAGAAATATGAAATACTCAACATTATTTATCCCGATAATCCAAATTTGTATGCTCTTAGAACCATACAACAAGAAAGTAAATTATTTAAATACTTATCAATGCCTTTTAAAAACATATTCGCACGAAAGTATGCTAAATAACATTTATGAATTATGTATAAAATCTAAAGGGCTTTTAATACAATGTATTTTATTTTGAGAATGTTTCTAATATAACTTTTTAAGCATTTAGCAAATTTATCAAAATCACTTGCAGAATTTGAAACATTTTAGCCTTTCATACATGAGGAAGGAGGTTTGTCATATCTAGTTTAACCTTAATAAGAGTCTATAATTTAGACGCTAAATCAATATGCTATATTTTATCTGCATTGCTCTCTGAGCCTTGAAGTTGTCTGATTACCTTGTCTCGAACAGCCAGACATACATACATCCTATAAATGGATTTCGTTTTAAATTCAGAAAGATTTACAAATATGCTCATAAATTCATTGACCAAATTTCATCCGTCCAGCTCAATGAAAGATTGAGATATCGAGATCAGATTGACAGTCAAACATGTCAAGAAATAAATGACTCAGAGTGATCTAAAACATGTATATTTATCAGGTTTCAATATTTCAGATCTCAAATATTCAGGTTTGAATTATTTAACGATCAAAATACTTTCTCTATATTTATTATGAGATAAATTAATGAAATGGAAAAAAAATGTAATAACCATATGATGGGAATTATATAATCAATAATAATTTTAACAAAGTATCTTGAAAATTTCCTCTTTCGCAATACATGTGTTACTCAATATTATTTTTAGTAGTAATGAACCCACATAAACACAAATTCAAATATTATATTCTGAAAGGAAAGCATAAGTTATGCTTTTCGTAGCATATGAATATAAATTATTTTCGTTTGCCCTTTCATGCGTGTGCACAGTTAAACAAATGTAACACTTCACAATAGAAATATAACTCAAATTCATGAAATAATATTTAGAAATGTAATATATTTTAATATATCATGCAAGTTGAAATTAATATTACTTTTGTTACCATCTTTTGTAAATAATATCCTGCCCTATAGTGAATTATATTTCTGGAATTGAGTTAATGCATTTCATGTGTTGCTAATGTGTTTGATTCTTACTCTTTCATGGAAGATTTTTCCTCCATTTTTGAAATGTGGTTTACAATTTAAGAACTAAGAATACATTTTAATTTATACAGGTAAAAAAATTCGGTTCAAAGTTATCAAATAATACAAAGTCCAATTTTGGCGGACGTATTTGTCATCACAATTACCATGTGCGTTTTCGAAACATTACAATCGAGTAAAATATGTTAATTGGTATGACACACTAAATTTGATAAGAAAATTATTTCGCAGACTCTTATTAGCATACAAGAGGTAAAATATATCACAAGGCTCCAAAAGCAATAAAACAGTTCTGAAGACCATTCATTCACACGCTTAACAAATGCTGGAAATAAAAACAAATAAAGAAATCAAGAAGGAAAAAATAATGCTTCTCACTGTTATAAATATGGATGTTTTCCACAACACAATCGTTTCGAGTTGAAATTCCTCAACAAATACGAATTATATTATCACTTTCTCAGTTTTCGCCAGACACGGTGAGAAAATTTACAACCCATATTGGACAATAGCCAAAAATTCGTTCAGCTGATCCTCTGTTCTTTTCTTTTACTCATAATATGAAGTAACCACTACTTGGGTATTCAAAAACTAACTACAAAAATCTATTTTTTAGGGATTCTTTACGCTTAGTTTCCTTATTTTTATTATTTTTTGTTGGAATGCATGAACGGTACATTGGGACACACACACACAAAAAAAAATGAACACATTTCTAATCTTAAGTACGGTTTTGTCTCCTTTTTATACTTTTCTTTACAAGGACTTGCTTTGTGTTTTTACAACTTTTTTGACCATTGGACTGGAATTTAAATATTTTTTCCGTCCATTGTGCGTTTGGAATTCTCGAGTATTTTTTTCTTCTTTTATTGTTTCCTTTTCCCTTTTGTGTTTTCTCGATATTCTTGTATTATTGACTACTTTTACTTCAAGAGCTTGCCTTTGAAGTTGCGCTGAGATTTTACGAGACTTTTTTCGACAGAAGATAAGAAACCAGAGGATAAGAAGGGAAAAAAGTGGAAAAAAATAAACGGAAAATGGATGTTAAACCAACGTACCGTAACTGTGTAATTCTGTTCAGTATTTCATGTTCCCATAGAAAAAAAAATTTATACATAAAAAAAGGGAAATAGCTTGCAGTAGAAAGTATGCATTCACATTTTTCTGATCTTAATAAAAGTTCAAAATTCCATAAGGCTTTTGTTCTTTTAAGAAACGAGCAAAAATAAACTTTCTGATTTCAGTAGAAAAATTTGATTTTGAAGTATAGTAAAAAAAAAAATTGCTTTTCAAATCCCTTTTAAAGTATATCTAGAAATATTTAACGTCCAAAATAAAGGTCTAGGTATGAATATTTGAATATAATTTTTAAAACAATTTGGATTGGGTATCAAAATACAATTATCAGGGATTCATTCTACAATTTCTTTGAAAAGTCATACAAATCTAGCTACAATGAAAATCTATAACTCATATACACGTTTATACTATTTATGATAAAATTTACCATATTATTATGAACTATTATATTTCATGAAATAAAAATATTAATATATAAAATAATAAAAATAAAAAAAAAATTAAAGTCCATTATTAAAATATTAATGTCCATTATTAAATTCTTTTTTAAGCAAATAGCATTATTGTAATTAATAATTTAGTTATTCAAACTAATGGTATTAATCACCCACGTTCTAATTTTTTTATATAAATGAAACCGGAATTATAGAAATAATACATTTGCGTGGTTAAAAATTGGTCCATCATAATACTTTTTTATAAGATTCGTAAGGTATCTGGTTCCAATTCATTCTGTGAAAATTTGTAATTGTTCATTAACTGCCGCTATACATACATATCAGTAGTGTCTTTTATATGAATTTTCTTAAATTTTGTCTTTTGAAAATCAGAGAAAAAAATTTACATATTCAGAATACTTTTTTGTCAGCATTCTTAATTATACATTTTTATGTTTTCTTTAGTAAATAATTAAATAAAAAAACACTTATAGAAACATTTAATTAATTTCTGCTTTTTCACAAATTTATTTCTTTAATTAGAAATTTACTAAAGGCATATTTGATGAAGATTGGATGAAAACTGTTTTTTAGACATTCATATTTTATAGTTAATTTCATTAGTTAAGAAATGCAGCCCTTAAATGACTATAATCAATAAATACAAGCCATAAAGAAACAAATCACGGATGAAATAATATTATTCATTTACCATAAAAACTAGTTGCACTAACTAATACATATATATATATATATATATATATATATATATATATATTAATTAACAAAATAAGACAACCTAATCAAAATAATCCATAGAAAAATCATTAGAAAAAAATAGTCAATAAAAAAGGAATCCGGCCTGAAAACTTCATCAGGAGCCACTTTCAAGCTGGGATTCTAAAACAGGGAATTTTTTTCTGTGAGGCGTCGATGGACAATGTCCGAAAGTACTGACGCCTCGTGGCCCGAAAAATCCCCCGAAGATGAAAGCAAAAGAGACATACCAATTCCAACAGTAAAAGACAAAAAACAAATCAAAACATCAACATTTTTATTGACTATTTTTTTCTAATGATTTTTCTATGGATTATTTTGATTAGGTTGTCTTATTTTGTTAATTAATTTATATTCATTTGCATTTTGGTTGTAGCTGCATTTGCGCTCTCTAAATACAATGATTGATTTAAAAACTTTTAATTCTTATAACTTGTTTAATCAGTAATGATTTTTAGTTCCGGTTCCGGTTTGGTTTCGTTGCCGTTTTTACTTCTGTTTCGTTTAAATACTCTTTGAATATTGTATTGTAGGTTTATTTCATTATTGGGTTCTTATTCATTTACTTTTCATTATTTGGTTCTTATTCAATTACCTTTCATTTTGTGAACTTTTGCGTGTAATTCTGAATTGAGTTTTAATTTCGTTTTCGACCTAGTTGGTTTCATTTTAATTTTGTTGATCAAGAAATGGATTTTGATTGTTTTAATAATTTTATGATTATATATATATATATATATATTGGTTAGACAAAAACGTGACATTAGATTTTAATTCTGTGCACAGAATCTTGTCCATCTACATTCATTAGTTTTGTCGTCAGTTTATATTTGAAAAACTGGACAGACTTCCTCTGAGCAGACTGTGCTCAAAATTTGATAAACGAAAAATTTTATACGAAAATTAAAATTTTACGTAATTTTATCCTTCTAGCTGAATGAATTTTTTAATTATCTTTGTCATGCCCACATAGAAGCAAACCTATTAAAAATTGATTTCATTTTATTTCAATTATATTTAAAACTTGGATCTTCATTAAAATCTTGTATTCAAATTTTTTGATGATGATAACAATTTCTCGTACAATTCCTATACTTCGTATATAAGAAAAAAAAAGAATCAACACTTCTTATAAATATAACACTTTGTATGCGTAAATATTTTACTCATGTATCAACTAATCATTGGGACACTTCATTACTTAGTAACAAAAATGATGCATGAATGTTATATGCAGATAACATGTTTGTTTAAATATGGGAAATTAATAATTAAATAGTTAACTCATGAAAATTGTATGATATGATAAGAATACTATTTTCCTGATAAAAGAGGAAAGGGACTTAGGGAAATGCTCTGCATTGGCAATCTCGATTGTCCTCTGATGTCATTCGGATTTAGTGGGTCAGGTATTGAACTCCCAAAGAGAGATTAGAATTTCATCACGCATTCAGATATCCAGTGTTGTGTTAATTATGATGACAGCTTACAGCCGTGTGTGGTAATGATTGAATGGGAATTAAATAATGAGAGATGCAGGATTCATTCAATAGTACTATTTGTAGAATTAATAATATTGAGTGCACTCTCAAAATATCAATATACATTTTAATATGAAATCGTATGCATATAGGAATAATCTGAATTTTTTATATAAACATATAGATATTTAGATGTAAACTGGTTACCATAAAAAATATCCCTCAGTAAATATATAACTAAGTTATTGCAGAAATATTAAACTAATAAGTCAATAAGTGCTTCTTGCAATACAGATATTTAATTAAATGTAAACCAGCTAACGAAAGAAAACATGCTTTAGTAAATGCTAATTTACTGTACAAATAAACTAAAAAGTCAACATTTATTTTCTACAATTCTTTCTTACACATTTTATCAGTAAAAGTTATACAAATATTTGGGTAGAAAATTTTTATAAAAATTATTTACATTTATGAACATAAATAATTGAGTGTATCAATTATGACGATTAAAATGAATTAGACTAATACATATTTTACTAATTTTCTGAGCTGTATTATATTTGTGCATTTGATTCCAATCATTTTTATAACGTTTTCAGCATATATTCAGTAACAAATTATTCTTCATAATTCTTAATTAATTTGAGAATGTTCAGGGATTCATTCAGTCCTGAATGTTCGGGCTCGACGCTTCTTAATACTATGGGACTCATATTAATACAGCTAGGTTTACATGAGATCCGCCATAGCTATACTAATATAGATCATATTAATATTTTTATATTAACACGTTAATATAGCTTGTTATTAAACGATTCAAACTTTTGGCAGAATAAAGAAATAAATGTTTTGGATTCTGAGAGATAGGATAAGTGTGAGGGTACCTCCCTGTTTTAAATTATGCAGAATAATTATATATATGTTTCATTTAAAATATGAAGCATTTATTTAACTATTCTTCATAAGAAATTTCACTATGTAACGCTTACATTTTGCAGTTTTCAGGAATCATCATATAAATAATTATGCATATTTAAATAAAATATTTACAAGATTTAATTTCATTTTTTGAAAAGAAAGATATCCCTCGATATGACATTGCAAATAAAACATGGATTTCTTAGGTGACATTCAATGAATTTTTAACAAATTATCATAAATAACATCCCAGTTTCGTTAAACAAAAAAAGTAAACAAAAAAGATTTAGTTTACTTTCATACCATTAAAATGTCACAAATTAACCTATATTACTAGTTCACTATGTTGCTAGGTTATAAAATTTAGTTCAATAGAAACATTGTTGTCAGTTCATGCATTTTATCTAACATATTGAAATTTTCAAGATTCCTGCCACAATTTGATTAGCGGGAAAAAAATGATAGTTCTGTGCTAAACAAGACTAGTCTTTATCTCCACTTCCTTGTATGTTAGTTGATATTCATGTGGTCTATTCGGCAGGTTGCAGTTTTCACAATCTCAAACGCAAGACCATATTGACTAGTAGAAAAGATTGTTAAGTTATCATCTAAGATTATTTTGTTATATATTACTAACCATGACTACCTTAAGCAAAATAGTTTGCACTATTTATTTTCATTTTTTTCTTCTTAATAGAAACAAACAAAAATTATTATTTCAATTTTCCAATCCAGGTATAAAGAGGAGTATGTAGAAATGTTTGTAAAATTACTCAAGATACACCTAACTATTATTAACTCAGCCTTTTAAATCACTTTTTCTTACTTAATAAGTGTAATGCTTTTGATGAACCACAGATTATTTCATGCGATAATATAAGTCTCGCAGATTAATAGGTAATATTTTAACATTTTTATTTTTGGAAAGCTCATTAATTCAAAAGAAAAAAACTTGAAGCTCAACAAGAATGTTTCAACAAAGGCATGATGCTTAGGATTCAGAAAAGAGAAGTTGTTATAAAGGAAATTAAATTTGATTATAGCAGCAAATAAACAAATTAGCTGTGGTATATATTTGTTTTTCTAAGAAATTTATGCAATACATATAAAATAAGAAATGTTTGAAATACATTTTTTTTCTAAGAAAAAATCATGAAATCGATCTATCAGCATCATTAATGCATTAATGTAAATAGGAAAATTATTAGTCCATTAGGAAACTAAGGTAAAACCGAATTAGTCCATTAAGATACTGAGATAGAATGGAGAATGAGTTAAGCTCAAAATTTGAAGAAAGGGAATTTTCGTTTGATATTTGATAATAAAAAAACAAACAATATTGGATTATACTAATTTACTATCGGTTAAAGTTTAAACAATATTTTTTTCCATTGCAAAGTATTGCAAAAACATTCTTTGTAAGGTTTAATTAATTAATGTACTGCATTATATCTCTTAAGAATACAAATGTTTGCACTTTTTATGAATTTTGTTATCCAACTTCGAGCGCCGACATAAAATTTTTAAAAGAGTAAAACAATAGTTATTGTAATTAAATGCAAATTCATCTGACTAAATACAAGCAAAAAGAATCGTAACAGTATACTCAAAGGGAATCAGTTTATTTCAAAACCTAAATTTATTATGAATAGTCAATTACTAACATCATCTTTTGCCGTAATTTTTCCTACATGCTTAAAAAAGAATTAAATCAATTAGCAAAATAATAGGCCAAAAAATCGCTACTTCATAATCATTAAAAAATTCTAATTTTAAAATAACTTTTATTGCTTCTCATAAATAAATGCTTGAAAGTTAGTTTAATGTGAAGCATTAAAATTGCTCGGTTAAATTAATTTCCCCCTTGAATGCTAATTCTAATTAAGTATTCTAAAGTGTACCAGTTTTAGGAAAAATAATACAATCGCTCCATTAGGCATTAATATACAAAATTAATTTTATTAGAAATTATTTATATTCAAATCTGAATTATATTTTGCATATATTTTTTAAATTAACTTGTGTATAATGATCGAAAATATTTTTAAGGGATAACTTCGTGTAATCAGCAGTTAAAATGAAGATTTTCTATTGGTAACAATAAAATTTTATTATAAAATCTATTAAAAGATTCTTTCTCTTGAAATTTCATTTAAAGAAATTCCAAGCGCATTAAGATAAAAATACTTAACTTTAAAGTGTATAATTTAAATAAATATTCTTTATCATTCTTTAAAACTTGTATAAAGAAAACGCATCATAGAACAAAACAAACCACCGAAAAGGGTTCAGAGACATATATTCTTTTAATAACAGCAAGAAAAATGAAAGGCGTTTTAAAAAATCCCGGATTGCTTAAGGGGGAAATTAAGGAATGCGTGGTCATTTCCCCTTGTTTCGATGGTAACGATATCGTATTACTTTGATTTTGAAGGGAAGCCCCAATGATACTTAGCACTAATGATAGAGCATTTATTCTCAAAACAACTTTTCTAAACGGTGAAGTATTAGAAATTGTTTCACAGTGAAAGTGATTAGTGTTTGCCTAATGGTTTGTTTTGTTTCAAATAAATAATGTTTGAGATTGCTCGTAAGGGGATAACCGCATTTGCAGTATTTATATGAGGTTGTGGACTACATATAAGTTGAATAAAATGACACACTTAATAAAAGAATGTTTCTTTGATTTCGTAGAGTAAAAGACTTTTGAACATTGATGAAGAATTTGCAATATGTTATATTAAATTGTAATGCATTAGAAATCGTTTCTCATTGAAATTTGCCTAACGGTTCAGATTTTAATTTGACCAATGGTTTACTTTTTTTTTCAAATAAATAATATTTAAGAGCACTCACAAAGGGATAACCACATACTCAGTATTTACATAAGACTGTGGACATGATGCAAAAGTTGAATTTAGTTGAATAAAATGGTGCATTATGTGTCTTTGTTTTCGTAAAGTAAACGAACTTTTGAAAAATTGACAAAGAATTTGCAATATGTTATATTAAACGGAGATGTATTAGAAATTATTAAACTTTGTAAAGATAAGAGTTGCCTAATGGTTTACTTTTTTCAAACAAATAATAGTTAAGACTACTCGTAAAGGTATAAATACATTCTCAGTATTTACACGAGATAGTGGACTGTATATATTTTAGTTTTCGTAGATTAAAAGACTTTTGAACATTGATAAAATGTAATATGTTAGGATAAACAGAGAAGTATTAGAAATTGCTTAACAGTGTACGAGATTTATTAATTTTTTTATTAATTAAAAGAAATTGATAGTTTTTTAAATAAATAATGTTTAAAATTACTCGTAAAGGAATAACCACATTTCCAGTATTTACATGAGACTTTGGACTACTTGTTAACTGAAATAAATTGAATAAAATGGTACTGAAAATTTGTTTTCTTTGTATTCGTAAAGCAAAAGACTTGGAAAATCGATAAAAAATTTGAAATATGGTTTAAATGAATTTCATCTATAAAAGTTTTAGTATAAAAGCCTGCGTGTATTTCTTATGTCAGTGATAGTTTTATTTTTTAATAGAATGAATAAAAAATTGATTCTTTTTCAGGCTTGCAAACTCTTTCGAAAAAAATCACAATTTTATACAAAAAAAGGTTTTTACTTTGCTAAAATTTAGGTAAACATTTATATAGATGCATAGGTGGATCTCATGATTTCATACTCTTTTATTCAACATAATTAATAGACTGAATTTGTTCGACTTTTTTAGATGATTTGAAGTTTAAAATTAGAAACCTTAAAATGCACTATAGTTAGAAAAATTAAATTAAAATATTTAATTTATAAACAATTCAGAAAAAGTCTTGACGATAACAGAAATTAATAATAGGATCTCATGATTTGATTAATGCCTTTTTTCAAAATAATTAATTGGCTAAATTTCCTTGCCTTTATTTAAATACTTAGATTCTTAGAATTGACTCAACAAGATGATGGAAGAATTATTTTAAAATGTTTGATTTATAAAAAAGATTTGGAAGAAATATTTAATATTAATGTAAATATATGAGTGTATCTCCTCATTTAATTATTTTAATGCTTTTTTTCATCATAATTACTATGCTGAATTTGTCAGACTTTTCAGATGCTCTGGAGCTTAGAGTACTTAGTCACTCTACACAATAGAAAAAATTATATTAAAATATTTAATTTATTAAAGAAATAGAAGAAATGCTCAGCTATAATATAAATGTTTGATAGGATTTAATGTTTGATTATTCTTAATGCTTTTTTAACATAATTAACAGACTGAATTTTCTAGCCTTTTTTATGATAGTTTAAGTTTAGAATTTAATAGAGTGCTTAGAATACAATTTTCACAATGATAGAAAAGTTATATTAAAATCTTTAATTAAAAAAAATCAGGGGAAATGCTTATTATCACAATTCTTTTCTTGACATAAGTTTTACTTTCTTTATTATGTACATTATATAAATATAATATTGAACTCAGCAATTAAAAAATTAATGCTCAAGAACAGAAATGTTCCAAAATAACACAACTATGAAATTGAAATTTTAGATAAATTCCAATAAAATAGCTTATATACTATATTCGTAAAACTTTATGAATTGCATGTCATTTTTTTACAAATAAAATAGTTTCTAATTCATTAGCAATAATCCTAGCTATCACAAATTTACAGATACAGTTATATAAAATTGAAAATACATATACAGATACAATTTGTCTTGATATGATAAGAAAATTATAACATTTTAATAACATGAAAATGTAATTAACTTGCACATCATTCATAAATAGAATACTAGACCGTACAACGAGGACAAAATTGCCTAGAGTACAATATCTGAATTTATATAAGATACCAGTTTGATCACTGCATATTCGAAGAAAAGGACAAATTAAAATACATTAATTATTCTCTCTTGCTCTAAGGAAATTTTAAAACAACCCAAAATCGAGGAAAAAGATTGTTAATATTTTTCCGCATATGAATTGTTTATAAGAATTGGGTTGACATTAAATAGTTAAATTAATCCCAATATTGAAAAAACAGTATGCTTTCTTTTTTTATTATTATAATCAATGATTCCGATTAATGTTAAAATAAAGATTAATCTAAAATAGTTTGATGAATTCTAAAAACAAAAGGAATACATTGTATCTTTATTGAATAATCCTTTATTTATCGAAAATAATTCTATTCTTACTTTAATTCTTAATGAATCTGTACATAAATGGTTACTAACCAGCCTTATTACTAGGAAATAATATACTATCGAATGTTGGAAATGAATGCATCCGTTATCTTGATTAAGGAGATGGTTAAG
Organism: Argiope trifasciata; assembly: GCA_026543055.1. NCBI lineage: Eukaryota > Metazoa > Arthropoda > Arachnida > Araneae > Araneidae > Argiope > Argiope trifasciata. The sequence goes on from JAPMOQ010020855.1 coordinate 5,842,015, forward strand.
AAGGATGAGAAAAAAAGGAAACAGTTCAAGTATTAAGAGCGGGTGAATTGAAATTTTTTCCATTATAGATCTCCTGTAATGATTAAAAATATTGTTCAAAGCAAAGAAAAAGTTTAAAAGTTTTAGATTAAAAAAAAGAAATCTTATTTTCCCTCTAATTAATATTACTTTAAAAAAACAGCATTAATTTTAAAATGTTATTTTTATGTATATTCAAAAGAAATTTCTTCCACTTTTTTTTCCTATTCTTCTTAAAAGGCAATTTTATATTCTTCAGAAAGGCATACTGCTCTTGTATTAATGGAAAGAATGAACTGTGACTTTTTGGAAGCTGCATCTGATTTATAATTAAAGCTGAGAAATTCAAAAATTCAGCTCACATATTTTGTTTTTATTCCACAGTATTTTTTATTTAGATGTTTTCTGTAGTAATCACGAATATTACCAAATCCATACGAAATTTCAAGAGCCAAAAATAAATTTCTGACAGTAATAATAATAAAAAAAACTAATGTGATAAAATTTGCACATAATTATATAATTCTCAACATTCCTTCTTTCTTTCTTTTTTTTTTGCTTCTTGTACGATAAGACATAAATTAGAAATGAGATATTTAATATCGTCTTTAAAATTGGTTTTAAACAATAAGAAGAAATGGAACTTTCTTTTTCCGATCATTCTACCTCATCCTAATAATCTTTGTTTTTAAATGGTATCTAAATTGGAATTGTTATGTATTTTTTTAAATTCATGGACTAAAATAGATGTAGTAGTAATAATTAAATACAAAAACTGGTATTGAACAAAATATATTAATATTTAAATTTTTTCATAGTTTCATAATTTAACCCTGTTACCTTCAAGTATTATATTTATAAAAATTTTCATTTTAGTAATGTAAGTAATCAGAAAGCACCCATTGGTTACAGTTTTGCTAGATCTAATAAGTCAACCAATAATCATAATAATGTTTTTATTTTTTTCAAACTAACAGCAAAAGACTCTTATTTTGAAATTTGTGCCTCTACACCTATGATGTTTACTCCTACCTGTGCTATAATGTTTTAGGCTTTGTTTGCCTAATTTTCTAATATTTTTCAATTCGTACAAATGCATAGCAAGAATACAATGCACGTAAATAAATTCCATTTAACGTCGAGTAACAGTCTTTTCTTTAATTCTAATACAAAATTGATTTTTAAAAGGCTGTAAAATAGGCAAAAATTTATAAAATTTGTTAAATTAAATTTTTAAAGATTATTCTGTTACATTTATAAAATAAACAGAATAATTTATAAATAAATTGATATTATTGAAATGATTTTTTTATTCATTTTAACAAGGTGCACGTATTTTGTATTTGTATACTATGAATTTAATTAAGTAAAGTTGACAGAGTATTGATTAACTTTTAAATAGAAACCTTTTTAAATTTTATAAAAATTCTATCATCATTATCATAAATGATCCAAGATGTAACTACTTGTTATGGTTTCTCCCCTTAGTGCTTCAATGTTCTCTCTAAATTATTTTAAAGATTTCTTTTTTACGAGCATGCAGGTCACGCAATTAAATTTAACATAACTATTTACAAATGATACTGTATTTAAAAAATGACAGATTAGGAAGTCTGCCCTCCCCCCGAAATTTTCACCATCAATTATGAGAAAGAAATACTAATAATTTAAGATTTTTTTATTCCATTATTTATTTATACTGGAAAGTTAAAATTTTAAAGCAAAATATACAGACGCAAATCTATTTAAACATGAGTGTATAAATACTTGCAAATTTAATATAAATATTTTAATCAAAAAGAATTATTATTAATTATACATAGATATATAACAGGACATATTTCATATTACAGAGCAGACTAAGCCGTGTCTATTCTATTACAGAAAATTAATGATACTTCTCTGTTCAACATTTTTAATTATATATCTAAAGGGGCGCGGCGAAATCTGTTTGATTAAAAACACAAAACTTCTGTGGCTCGAACACTGAATGAATTAAATATTGATGGGACATTCATGAAAAGTATCTGTTCTTCGTCTTGGAAACAGTAAATTAGCATTAGTGGGAGAAACATTACCACGTTAAGTTTCACTTATTTTTCTTTTCCGAGACATAAATCTGAGTAAGAAAGTGTCTGGATCTATTTACTCTTGAAAGTTTCGCTTCCATTAATAATTTACACTAATTGCATTTTTAAAGACAACATTTGATGGCTCTTTCAATGAATAAATGAGGCATTGCCCCGATTATTATCCACAGAGTTTTGAACTAAGCAGAAAGGTGATGCGCAATACTTTTACAATTAGCATCAAAAATTTCTTTTAATTAAGCAAGTATTTTAAATATAATAATATTTACATATTAAATAGGTCAACAATGAGGTTTGTTTCGCTGTTCTTTTAAGTAATCACTTTTGTTCATTTAAAAGCACTTTGTGAAAGCGATGGCTTTTAAGAGAATAGAATGAAACATATATTAGAGGATATAAATAATACGGAAATTTCATCAACTAAGTATTATGCCTGCGGAAGAAAATGAGTAAAATTTGATTTCTTGTCATATACTAAAGAGTCTTTAATTAAAAGAAATTGAAATAAAATTAGAATTTTAAGTTATGATGTAACAGTACATCAATTACCTTTAAGTAGATGGGATTTTCAAAATTCGTATAACATTAATATTCAGATAAAAATATTTTCAGATGAAAAAAAAGAAATATTTGGCTGATTTAATTTGAAATTTAAAATAAAGAGTTTTTATCAGGTATTGTTGATAATTCTCAAGGGTAATTGCACGAAAAATGTTTGAAAAATTATGATGAATCAGGTTTGCTACTTTTGAGGGCTCTTGAATTTCGAAATGTTAAATTATACAGAACATATGATTAAAATTACTAAGCATGTCTCTTATTATGTTCAACAATGTGGGCTTTATAGCGTAACTATATTTTTTTACCACCGTCTTGAAAACATCTGCCGGAATATCGAGAATTTGACGTCAAATATTGTCCATTTGGCAACATCCGGCAAATTTGCCTTAGAAATTGGCCTTTGAAGGCAAGCATTTGTCGCATGAGGGGGGGGGGGGGGGGAGAAGGGGGGAATGGGAACGAGGGAAATCATACCATTGTAAAATGATTCTGCATCTGATATTCTTGAATCTGTTATCATTAGTAATCATCATTAGTATTAATAGTAATGAAAATCATTAGTAGTTTCTTTACATGATGATCATTCTATTGAAACATGCCATTTTGCATGCTTTCTGAAGACACCTGTGCACTACAAAATATTTCAATACATCATGGAATCTTTCTGAAGTGACTTAAAACATTTCTACTCCATTTGAAGTTGTCTCTTCCAAAAAATGATAAAGATATTGTTACGTTCAGTGGCGGCGGGGTGGTAGGTTGTATACAAGAAGAAGGTCTAATGATAAAAACTGTCTTAACAGCCGTCCATACTATAACTTTTTCGAGAAGCAGGAATTGTTCCTTGACAGAGTGAGCAAAAATGAACTCCGTCATTGAACAGAGTGTTCTGTGGCCAAGTGGCGCCAACTACTATTCCAAGAAGAACCTGGAACACACATTTTTTGAGAAACATTGTGTCACTGCCCTGCCATAGGTGAATGAGCTTAACTTTGCAGTGATGAAAATAAAAAATCAGTTTTTAGAATTTTCATGCATTATACTCAGTACATGAGAATCAATGGACACATTCGCGGTTCCATACGGCATAAGGCTTCAAAAGAGCGTTGCAGCCAATTTTTCGATTCTAGTTCACTTTCGTCCACTAGCTGTATATGATTTAACACTTTTTAGATCTACAAATGAATACTTCTGGTTCTGGTAGCATAATTTTAATAATATATCCCTTATTTGCGAAGTAGGCATGGTGTGAAAAGATCTTATTGCTAATAATGCTGTAGAATTCGCATTGTTTTTATCCAAATAATCAGTGCTAATAAGCATACACTAAAAAATAAATGGTGCTCCACATTTTCTTTGTATGCAAAAAATACCATGCGTTTTGTAGCCCCATCTATGGGAGAAATTGGAACTAATTTGTATTAAATCATTCTCAGGCACGTTATTTGAATCATAGGCAGTTACATTGTTTTGGCATTTGGACAATAGAATGTATTCTAGAGTCTCATGAAGTTAGAAACACATTTTTGTTAGCCAAGAGGTTTTTTTTTTTTTAATGAAGAGCTTGAGTTATTAGGTCATTGTTAAACAAATAATCATATTTTTCTCAACTTTTTTTACTAACCTAAATTTTCTATTTTTCTTAAAGCAAACGGTTATTAAAGCATTTTTTTGAATTATTGTAACTATGTTTGCGGAGAATGATTGACTTTAGAAATCCCAAAGTTACCCTGGTTGTAAATTTAAAACATCAAAATGTCAAATAGCACGAATGGAAGAAAAATAACAGAAAGAACGCAACTGAAGTCAAACATAATGTATTAAATCTTTTACAGTTTATGTAAGTATTATTTATAACAGCTGCTAATAAGAAAAATGTATGTAAGACATGATTTCATATGAAGTGTAAACTTGTTGAAGAAGTATGCAGATCTATTTTAGTAGAAATTTATCTCACAAAGAAAATTTCATAGTCCAAGAATAAATTTTCTACGTAATGAAACTCTACATATAAGTTTTACATGATAATTCAATGTGTAATAATGCATTTAATGTACTTTTTCTACTACTTTCATATATGAAATTTTATTGTTATATAATATTCAATTTCATATCATATATTATATCATAATTATACAAAATAATCAGTTTATTATATTAACTGTAACATCTCCATTGACAAATAATTATCCACACATATAATCATCCTTCGTAAAAATTAAATGCACTAGATATTATGAGTAATCGCAAATAATTATATAAATCAAATGCTAATAATCACCAATAATTGTACGGTAAATGTGATTTATATTATGTTACGATTATTCACATTTACCATATCACAGTAAGTCATAATACTATTCACTTAATAAATTTATAATCCCAGTCAATTGCCTCAAAATCATTAAATATCCAAAACATAATTATAAATAAATAATTCTTTCAAAATAAACAATAACAGTAATTACGCGCAATAAAATCTGTAAATACATTATTTTTCCGAAAAGCAATTTTTTCTCCTTTTTCTCAAACACTTTTATTTATTTCAAAATGTTACTGTTAAATAATTGCATTCTTTGAGACAATTGGATTTCAGTCAGATTTATAAAATGGCAAATTACGTTGGTTTCAGACATAATTCATATTCCGAGCTGTCAAAAAATATTTTGGAACAACTACACATTTTCTCCGACTATTAAATTAGGATTCCCGAAGTGGTCTTTCATATAAATCCGACAGGGAGTAAAAAATGCATTAACATTCAATTAAATTTTAATTCAACTGTTTCCTCGTTCAGTCGAAAAGTTAATATTCTCTTAACTTCAGCTTGTCTTATTACAATTGAAATCTCTCGAATTACACGTAAGACAGAGAAAAAAGAAAAGTAACGAATGAAATAAAATATAATAAAAAAAATGTACCTAGGGAATCACATAAAGAGGAACAAGAGCATGATGCGTTGAAATTCAAAAATCGATAGTCAATTATTTCGTTCACTTGGCAACTTAGCAGAAAAAAAATAAAGAAGGCATAGAAACGAAACTAATTTCGAAGTTAAAAATTTGTCCATCGGATTTCAGACGATAGCAATAAATTAAATGTGGAATGTGATTTAACTTGAAGAAGGCTTTCGATTAGATACTAATTACTGGAACTTGACTTTGAGACTTTTAGTTTGGGACTTGTTTCTTAGACACCAGAAGAAGATAAAACATGATGACTCCCTTAAAAAAACGCAGGAAACAATTAAAACGAACCTGAAAGTTTTCTTTGTTTGCTTCTTCTAGAACAGTTAATTCTTTGCAAAAACAATTTCATAGACTTCTGCAATCTTATTTTCTTTATTGCCACAACTTTATTTTACATTATACAATCAAACAAGACTGAAAGTTGACTTAAAGTCAATTTAATTGCTCGATCAAACACATAAGTACACTATAAATAAAACGATGAAAATCGACGCATTAATCTAAACATTTAAACGATATTCTATAATCCAATGTAATTCAAACGAATTATTTTTGACATACATATATGAGCGTTTATATTCTTCTTATGCCATTACCTATACCATTATTGCGTCATTTTTGAATGCAAATGTTTCTACTTTAATGTTATACATCTGAATTAAAATGTTATTTTAAAACGCAGCAAATAAATAATTATTCTCTTTATTTTATTTTTAAAAAGGTGATGTAGACATATTTTAACCATATTTCAGGGTTTAAGACTATTCAAAATTAGTAATAGGATGTTAATATTTAAAATAAACATTAAAACGTTTTGAAAATTGGCACTTAATGGCATAAATTTAAGCAAATGCTTATGAAACTTCAAATTGGCTACAACAAAAAATATTATTCTCATCATAACAAAGTTTATACCAAAATAAACTACATAGTTTTCTCTAGGGAATGAAGTACAATCGTATGGATCTAATGATGAAGAAAATTGTGCAACCAGTTGAAGATTCATCATCCAAGTTTTAGTAAATTTAGGGCATTATTACGCAAATAATAGGCTGTATATTTTTTAAAAAAAATTTCAATCGATCTAAATTATTTTAGTTAATACCCTAGAAAATAGTATGAAGACAAATTTCTTAAAATGTCATAGTAATAGGATCATTATATTTTGAGTTATTTGATTTGAAGTGAGCAGGAATTGAGTAAAAATCAGTTTTGAGAAAACTGCCTTTAAAGTATACAGTAACTTGTGTTAATAATAAATTATAGGTGCACATACTTAAAATTCAACATATTCACAGTGCATACCTTTTTACTGCTAATTTTTTTAAAATTTTCCTTTTTTATTCATTTAAAGGCTTTTCCTAGGATTTTTTTTTTCATTTGGCATTTTCATTTTTAGATTCATTTATTATTTTTTTGTCGAATTCATCAAATGTAAAATATAAAATTCAGACAACTGCAAATCATTAAATAATAGTTAATTTTTCTGCGAAAGAAATTTTCTACCAATAGTTTAACTATGAACACCATCGACAACATTAATATTTTCATTAAATTTTTAAAAATAATGGACACATTTCAATTCGTTCAGTCAGTCAGATTTTTAAAGATTTCTTTAAACATTCGTGGTATAATAATGTTAAGGTATATCTTTGCAGAAACAAAATGGAATTTTTTATGTCAATCAGCATAAGATAAAAAATAACTTTAGTCTAATTTTACATCATTTGACTATTTAAAAAGCATTTTTCTAGTTGCTCAAAGCAGTATAGAATACATATATATATATATTCTTAATAAAGTCATATAAAAGAGAAACTTAAAGTAAAAAAATATCTATCCATTTTGTAGATAAAATGATAGAAGAAAAAATCTTTTTAGCTTAATTGTCTGGGTAAGCACTTTAATTCGAAATGTTTTATCAGTATTATTTTTTTATGAATAAGTGAAGACTAACCTAAAATTAGTGCAAACTTGAATACTTTTTTTTCACTCATTTTTTACGAATTGTAATTCAGAAGTTGGGCTTGCCAAGCAATTTTTGTCTTGCGGCATTTCTTTTCTATTAAATTAAACATGAAAGCTCCCATTTGAGGAACATGGGCAGCAAATTTTGGATTTGGGCCAATATTTCTCAATCTCTATTTCCTCTTCAAAAAAGCTAGATTACATTTACAACGCCTACCTTTCTCGACTTTGCTGACTATGAAATCCTTGTTTAAAGATTTTTTTTTCTTAAAATAAAGTATTTTATAATTCTCGAATAAGAATAATAGAGAAAATTATATTCGAGGGATAATATAATATGTCCATAATATATTATTAATATCTGTGATTAAAATTGTGTAATTTTGTGTTCGTTCATATTCTTCATTATCTTTCAGTACTTCAAATACGTTTTAAAACTAGCGAACAATCTAAACAGTCTTTAAATTTAAAAAAATATATATATTTAAGAAAAGGGTAGTTAATTGATTGTCAATCATGGCACTACCCTAATCATTTTTTTAAAGTTTCAAAAGGTTTTATTTATTCATTTTATAGAATCGTACCCATCATTATCCAAAAATGCTTTATTTAGGTTTATACAATCACTAAAGATGATAAGTATAAGTAAAAAAATGGAAATACGACTTTTTAAAAAAGAAATGATTGTTTAAAAGAAGTGTAAATTTTCAAATAATTAACTTGTAGAACCAATTTCGTAATCTCAAAATTTCATTGCTTAACAATACAGATTACCGTTTCCTTTATATATTTGTTAATGATTTATTACTTTTTCAGAACAGTTGTTTATTGGGTAATTTAGGTTAGGGTTCAGAAGTGAGAAACCATAAGTCAGTAAGTGATTTGCATCCGAGTTACATCTATTCATGATTTGAATTTTTAAAGATAAATAAGCAATGAGGAAAAAAATTACAGTATCTTAATCCCCTCCCCTAAAATTATTATTTTTATTGATTGCACCATCAGAAGTACAATACACAGTTTTAATAATCTATAAGAAATCTCATAGTAAATGCAATTATTTGAACCTATATAATATTTAATAAAAATTATTTAAATGTGATTTTTATTTGAATTGCTTCATTAAATTTTTTCCTTCAATTCTTTGAGTATTATAAGCAACTTATTTCATTAAATTAAAATTTTTCGCATAGATAAAGCTTAAGTTTTAATACTATCAAGGTTTGGAAATATGCACTAGGTATTTTAAAATTCCTTTTCCGTTCGTTGAAACCAAACTGTAATTCGCTGCATGCATATGTCATATTTCCGATGCGAGGAAATTTCATATTTCTTACTTTTAGTAAAACAATTTAAATGCTAATGAAAATTATAATATTTAAATCATTCTATCCATATTCATTGGGTTAATGTAGTTTATAAGTTAATTACATTAGTTAATAAATGAGATTTTCATTTGAATTGCTGCATTAAATGTTTTTCTGCAATTCTTTACGAATTATAAGCAACTTATTTTATGAATCTTAAAATTTTCCCGTTTATAAATATTATGTATTATTCCTAATACTATTAGAGTCCGAAAACAGTTATTTTGTATTCAAAAATACATTTCATTTTCATCCTATCCAAAGAGAAATTTCACTGCATATCTATGTGTCAACTTTTTGGTACGAAATATCTTCATAGCTCTTATTAATAATAAGACAATTTGAATGCAGATGGAAATTATAATACTTAAGCCAAATTATATCTTTGTATTGTCATTTTGTTTCGTATCGGAGAGAAAAATGAAAGGCAGTTGTAATATCGAGATATTCTTCGAAATGTAGGATATTTTAACCCACTACAGAAACTGTATTTAAAATTTCAAGGAAACCTATCTTTGCACTCTTCTATTCCAAGAAACTTAAATCCATATCTAACTTTCTCGCATTTCTGAATATTGCACAGACCTCCGCAGCTGAAAAATAGTTTATGTATTTTAAAATGCACTTTATCTTCATCATGGATCATTTTAAATTCGCCTCATGGGTGTTATTTCTCATCAAATGGAAACCAAAGACTCGCCTCTATCCACATCCATTAAAATTGCTATCCGATTCTCTCCGGAGATATAAAAATACTTTTAAACCTTACCTTTAAGCATAAATTTCTTTACGTCTTTCTTTCTTTTTTCTTAGTTGCTTGCCCGGTTTTACTTTGGCTTATTTCTGCATGAGATTTAAAATTCTTTCGAAATGGAGGTTTTTGGCGAGGGAGAAATTCGGTCTCGCTCGCCAAATAGAAAGTGAGATTGTCGAAGACTCTAACAGAAAACTGAGCTGCAATAAAAGTGGTTAGGAATTCTTTTAAAGGAGAGATGATGCAGGATAGTATGGCGTTATTGGAATAAATTACTACTTCATGCAGCACTTTAATCTCAAGTGGAATTATGCCAGATTGGTTTAGATGCGTTGTTTAAATGTACTTACCTAAAATGCTATCATTTGCTGTCAAATTCTCTGTTAATTATTAATGTGGCTTTTCGTTTATGTACTCAATTGTTTCTCTATTATCTATGAATTTGGTTTTATGAACAGCACCGAGCGATGAACTATGTTTCTCATTTTTACTTTCTCGTATATCTACGGTAGGAAAAGAATAGTTATCATAAAAAATAGAATTTGAGATTTTGATTAATTTTCGATTTTAGATCGGAAAACATATTTAAAAAAAGGTCCGTCTGTTTGTTTGTCTGTGGCAAAGATAAGTCTAAACCACTTTGAGCTAGAAGGTTAAAATTAGATATATAGTCTTTATTTTAAATTTCCAGATTTACGGCCAAATATTAATTTATTCTTATTCAGATGAAGTACGTCTGTTCGAATTTATGTTATCTCAATAATTGCCAGAGACTTCGCATAGGAGTAGAGCGTGATCTGACGTACCGGGTTCCAGTCCCAACTCGGATTGGGTTGTTTTTCTTATTTTAAGTGCGTGTGTCCTCCCCGTCAGCAAAATGAGTCGGCAGAAGCGAGTAATAAAGTAGGACTGGAGTAAAACATTGAGTTGTAATTTCATTTGTAATCAATGAATCATTTAGCAGGGCTTTTGGAATAGGAATTTTAGACGATTTGCATGAAGATTTTACTTGAACAGAAAAGTTCATTATCGGGTCATTCTTTCATAATCTAAAAAAATAAAATTAAACAAGTAATAATAATTCAATTCCATTTTTAAGCATTTAAATGATCATCTCAGAAAATTCCATGCATTTTCATCAATAAATATCATTGCAAATAGTTGGGAAGTTTTCAGTTGAATTTTCTGTAAGTTATTGTTTTATATTGATTAAAATCAAGTATCCCAGGTAGCACAGCCTGTTATTTAATATTGTGCGATATTAAATGATATAAAGAAACATTGCACAATATTAAACAATATTACGAATATTGATCAGTGTCATACAATATTGTACAATATTTGTGTGCTACTTGGAATACAGATGTGTTAGTTAATATAACTTTAATATGCTTGCAATCACTGCAATATCTGGAAATCTAAACACCAGTGGTAAAACTTTTCAAATTATTTTTCTCAAATTGCTTTCATTCTTGTTTAATTGCTGAAGAAAAGCTCCCGCTTATCCCTCACGTCAACGCGTTTTATCAGTGACTTTTTTTTACCTGTCTTGACAAATTTTCCCATTTGTCAAAATGTGTTTTTCTAGGGCATCACAGAAGCGCCTTTCACTGCGCGATGTTGCAAAAAAGTTAAAGAAACATCTTGACACACGGAGTGCTACGCTTGTCATCACAGCAATCAGTGGGACACTCACTGCTCCCTTTGTTTATGCTATGCAAGTTTCTTAAAAAGGTTTTGCTTTTTTTTAAACATTTGCTGATTCGTTGAACTGTTTCCAGCAACTAAGCTTCTTTCCATGCCATATATTTTTTAAATATATATTCCGAATGGTGACAGATAAATGTCTTGAAGAGCTGTATCTGATTTAACGCTATAGGAAATGTTAAATGTAATTTTTTTCTTAGAAAATTTATGTTTTGTCGTTTTGAATACTATAAGCTGCCTATTTTGTTGAATAACCTGCATGTATTGTAAACTTTCTATCGAATTTTAAATAGTTGTGCTTACAGCATTGAAAATTCTACATCATTAAAGAAGCAAAATATTTTAAATAAACGTAGTAGTTATAACTAAAGTTCTATTTTAAAATGGTCATAAAATTAAAATTATAGCACCAAATGTTATCAAACTTGGTATTCATTTAAAGAAAATCATGAGTCAAAAAATTTCTTTTCCGGCGATAAAAAGCTCAAAAACTCTCCAACAGAGAAGAAATATTTTGGTATGGAATATTGATAAACAAAATAGGATATGGAGACGCCGGATAAAATGCGTTTAATCATTTCTGAAACGTGTTTGAAACGTATGTTTAATGTGTGCTACTTCAATAAGCACTGTTTATGGCTGTAATCTGAACAATTTGCCTGGATCAAAAGATGCACTACACCAACATGTGCCTTTCTTCCTCCTAATATGCTAAGGAATCCTGTTGAGAATGCAGTAATGCAATTTAACTTGTTTTCAGAAAATGGTGGAAGTCATATTAAACATGCTTTGAAACATGTTTAAGAAACGATTTTACACATTTTTAATCAATGTTTTCCTTCATGATCCATTCTGTTTAAAAGTATTAATTCCAACATTTCTTTTTCTTTTTTTTTTTTTTTTTATGAAAATAAAATCATGAACATTTTTAATTTATTACCAATCTTGATAACATTTAGTCCAGTAGTTTTCTTTTTATGACTATTTCAAAAGTGAACTTTAATTATAACTACTCTGTATTTAAATCTTTTCAAAACTGGTATGCTTGTTTACATACATTATAATTCAACAATATTAATAAATTTATACACTAATTATGCATGCATTTCAAAAGCCTAAATATCTTTAAATAAATAATTTTCGATGTGAAATGATATTTAAAATATCATAGCATTATTAATAAAAGGAAATTAAATAGAGTATTCAGAAATCTTTCATCATAGAACAAATCTTGCATCATTCTTTTGAATATAAAATTTCATTGATTATCACTAATTTGATTAATATAAACATGATCATTAAAATCAAATTAGAAGACGAAGAATGCCATACACTCTCGGATTAAAAGTGGAAAATACTTATCTCACTCCTACGTGGATACATTTTCACTCTTGCCTATTCAAATCCTTTCTTTAATGGAGAAATAAGTTTTCAGTCAATTCAGCTTTTTAAAAGTAAAGTACACTTTTAAAGGAAATTGACTTTATGAAGAATAACTGCATCATATTATATCACAAGAAAGTAAACAATAATATATTCTTGCCTTTACACTAATTAGATTCATTCAGTATTTGTATTCATAATTTTTGGCTCCTATATACAAGCAAATGCTATTAGAATTTTATAGGGTTACAATTAGTTAAATATGTTATTATCCTGATTGATTCATTATTAGAGTAAATTCGAATTTATTCTCACAAAATTTTGATGTTTA
>JAPMOQ010020855.1:5855562-5871094 GCA_026543055.1 Argiope trifasciata
ATATATATATATATATATATATATATATATATATATATTTATCAACAAAAACGCTTGATCAACATAACAAAGAAACTATTATTATTAACGATGGGAAAATTATTACATATATATGAAATTAGAGGACAGTAATAGAGTTTTCTAATGAAATTAGAGGACAGTAATTTTAGAATTAAATATGTTAAAACAGTTTGTACTTGTTCATGTAGTTTAATAAGAAAATAAATATAAAAGCAGAACTCCAAAAAACTGTATATATCATATATCAGCTATATTTCCAGTGTTTTTAATAATTTCACAGCAGTTGCATTACTCTATGAAGTAGCAGTTGCAATAATCTATGGTGTAGCAGTCGCGTTAATCTATTATGTTGCAGTTTCATTACTGTATCTTACTTTTTGGATAACAGATGGCGGTGCCAGATTAGGTAGGTATCCCACAATGCATTGAATCATAATAAAAATAAGATGAGATGCTGTTCTTTCAAGACGTTCGTGTTAATATCTTTTCTTGTCTTTCATTTTTATTTTTTTGTGAAGTGTGATCATTAAACAATATTTCGGGAAACATACGTCCTCTTGCTTCGACAGCACGGATCATCATTTGATCATTTCAGTACAATTCTAGCTAGAAAGCAGCGTAGCTCGTAGAACTACAGCTCTGTATTCTAGCAAGCAATACAGATAAAACTAGCAATAGTTAAGAATTCTTTTAATAAAAACAAATTTTTATAACAAATGTATTTCAGCTAACAGGAAAAAAAATGGTCTTAAATTGAATACAAAATTACTTAGGTTATCACTGAAGCAGATTTAAATTTGTTGTCAAATATTTGGACAGTCAAAAATGTATTACTACTCTTTATTCTTCAAAAATGCATTCTTATTCTATCTGTAAATGTATTACAATTCTTTATCAAGTTAGTGTAAGGACTATAAAAAATAAAGGTAATATTAGTAGCTCACTTGTTTCTTTTATTTGTTTTTATGAACTATTCTAACAGGACTAATGCATTGCACGAAAACTGAGAAGTAGGTCTAGGACCAATAAAAGGAAAAGGCTGCTCTGAAAAAATAAGGCCTGATGCCATTGCTCCAGGGACAATATCCTTTATTTTATTGTTCATGTCACAGAAGTAAGAAAGGGGAATCTTCGAGCACATAGTTTTCTATTGCAGTCCATCGCCATTTCTCTGTAATACGACACATTTCCGACGAAAAGGCTCTCCTCTGCAGTAAGAAAAGGGGGAAATATATCAAGAAAACAACAACAACTGTCATAGTGAAATAAATTAGTCCTTCGGATTTTGGTGTATCTAGACAGTCTAGGGGTGAAGGTCCATAGCCGTTTGTCAGTGTGTGACAAGTTCGTATGAGGGCGCTAGAGATGTTTATCAATGACCAATGTTTCGTTGACTTATAGACATTGGACTACTTTCTTTTTTGTCAATAATGCTAAGATGGTACAAAAGTTTATATGTGCAATTATTTTTCGTGTTACAAGCTAATTTGTCTTTCTTTTTAAATTCTGCTTCTAGAATAAACATGCTTGCGAATATTAGTTAACTGGAAACTTCTTACACATTAAAATTTCTAAAGTTTTCTATTCGTCGTTGGCAACAATATTTTTTGCATTCTAACCTTGTACAAGCATCGCATCTGAATAAATTTCAACATAATTTATATTTCATTTTGCCAAATCCTACAAAAAATAAAATAGTAATTTGATTCAAATGTGTTTGTATATATATATATATATATATATATATATATATATATGTATGTATGTATATATAGCCAATTCTAATCAACAGTAAATATTTAAATAAAAATTCAGAATATGTGCGCTTGATTTTTTTGTGCATATTCATCAGTTTCATTTCTTTAAATTTTCCTCAAAGGTTACTGAATCGCAGCAAATTACTTCAAAAAAGAGTTTTATTATTTATTATTTTTTTAAGACAAAAACAGTGAGTTAGAGTTGCTTTTTTTCCTTGAATATTCAAAGTTTTTTAATTGTTTCAAAGAGCTCTAGAAAATTAAATTATTAGTACTATTTTTATACTAGGGAAATGCTAGAAGTCTTTCCACATTCTTGTATTTAAATAGAAGCTATCATTGAATACCGGTTAAATGTCTAAATATATACATTCCATAAATTGGATTCTGGGTTTACTTGTGTTTTTTGTAAAGGCACAATATATTTATATATTTTAAATAAGAGGAAGCAAAGCAAAAAGGAACACAACCGAATAATTACAATGATTGATTATATATATATATTCTTCAATAAAACAAAATTTTAACACATTAGGTGTAACTAGTAAACATGCAGTAATTGAGGAAACATTTTGTGACAGGTAGTTTTAAAATTAACTGAAACCTTCCTGACGAAAATATTCTACATTTTTATTTTTTATTACATTTAATATCTTCAATGTTTGATCTCTACATTCTATTTCATATGCATTGACCTTTTTAGTATTAGTCATTTAATTTCATTCTAAAGAATTTTGTCTCAATGCAATAACGCTGTGTTGATATCAGATCGGTCTTAGAAAAAGAGTAATTAACTTGTCGAAAAAAATGTGGAAATTGAAAATTTTATTGTTAAATTAATTCAATGAATTTATATATTTTTATCTGAAATATGATTTACAAACTTGAAATCCATGACAAAATTATGCTTAAATGAATTATCAGAATAAAATATTTATTTATTCCATAATTTTCTTCAATGAATTATAAAACTTAAATTAACTAATTTATAGATCATGAATTTAATGTACTCAATTCTAGAATATTTGTAAAAATATTGTTTTAATAATTATTTTAAAACATATAAGTTACCTTATTACATGTTATTGGCTTTACATATCAAATATTCGATAATTGGTTAAACGATGTTAAGTATCTGAAACACCCAGTTACTTTCAAAATGAAACATAATTCAATTACCCTTATTTTTGCTATTAGGATTAAAACTTCCTTTTTGATTAGATGTTCACTAAAAAAAATATGAAGTTTGGCTGATTCCCTTAATGAAAAATAGACACAATTTTCGTAATTTTCAAACTACCTCTCTCTTCAAATTATCCATTTTGACATCCCCCACTTTCTAATATACTGATACATTAACAATATTTGACCTTCAATTGAAAACAAGCCTTCCAAACAGAGTATTGACTGAAAAGGGCACAACACACAGTTCTTAGGTACCAGAGGCAGGACTGATAAAACGCCATCTTCAACGAAGATATCTAATAGTAAATTGACCAATATTTCAAACGCCGTCATTTCGCTCTAAGTTTATTGATTTTTCTACACCTTCTGGAAGTAGTTTTTTGGAGAAAAAAAGACGTTCTGCTGAAGATTTTTCTAGCTCTTGACGGTGTAGATAGCCTTACTTAATCAATCATAGAAGCGAGGTTATCCTCCAACACTGTGTCCATTTAGCAGAAGGTGCCTTTGAAGTCGATGGCTTTGAAACCAGGCCTCATGAAGAACTATAAGCAGCTGGAAGGAAACAGGAAAGAAACTGCTTCTTGATGTTGGGATTTTCTGCTGCATTAAGCACCCAGAAATCTTTGGTTGGAAAGTCTGCACTAGATATTTTAGGATATCTAATACTCTAAAGCTTGAAATGGTACTACATATTTCTTATATTTTCTCCGATTTATAGGGTTTATTTTTAGATGCTTACTTGAAATTGAAGCAACGGGAATATCCTATTTCAAGTGTTTCTAATTTTGCAGTAAGCATGCTCGTCGTGTTGAAGGAATGATCTTACTGAATGTGTCTGATGAATCTGTTTACTATGAAAATTAATATTTTCATAGTAAATTAATGCTACGAATGATTACGACTAAGGATTATTTATTGATGCATATATTTATTATAAGTAAGCCCTTTAATCACATGTAAAATATCACAATTAAGGTATCAGATTTAAATAAAAAAATCAAACAGGATTATTTTGGCAGTCAGATGCGATTATATTTATAAATTAAAATCATACAATCATATACATGAAATGTAAAATTGTAATATGCCTTCCTAAATATTCTAATTTTTTTTAAATGTAAAAACTCAAAAGTTTTAAAATTCAGTTAGAAAAATATTTTGTTAATTTAGTTTAAGTAACCTTTGGTGCTTTAATTTGAATTTTATATGTTAAAATGATATTTAAATTATGGGATAGAAATTTTTTTTAAATTTTTCAATAATATAAAGTCCTGTAATAATTATTTTTGAAGGATAAGGGCATATATGCCCATGTCTTACCCATTATATGCACAAAGAATATAATTTCGTAATCATTAAGTCCTTTAAATATAAATAAATTATAAATATTAAAAAATTATATTGAAACTGTGCATATTTTAAAGCAATATTTGATGGACGCAATTAATAATCATAAAAAATATTTTCATCTGGTAAAAAGAATTATTTTTAAAAAACCTAGAAAAAAATGACAAATTATAGTATTTTGAGGAGTAATTAGGAATACAATATTTCGGTCAATGGCTAGTTTCCATTAAAAATCATCTTATGAGTATTAAATATTTAATCCTTGTTTCAAAATTGTCACAGTTCAGCCTTGGAATATATCAATTTCAAATGAATATTTTGTCATTATTCACACATGCTGTAAGCTGATTCTCAATAGTAGCTACATAAAGTGATTATCTTTAATTTAAAGGGATTGCATTTGTACTAAATCAATTCATAGGGAACTTTTACGCTACTTTTATCTTGTAGAATAAGCTCTTTTACTTTACTTAGAGAAATTTCAGGTCCTCAGCACCCAAAATGATGTCTAAAAGTAATGGTATGTGCTAACACTAAATTACCACATACGCCATTGATCTCGATAACTTTGGTTAGTAGCCGAAAAAAGAAATCTCTTAAATTCCACTGTTGGGCCCTTTTCAATTTGAAGAAGCGAGAATGGCATGGAATAAGAATTACTTTAATGATTGCTTTGCGAGTCTTAAGGGAATGCAAGGAAATCTGCGAGCGAATAGAATCGACAGAAGGCCCAGAGCGGGCACTCTTTGTTCAGTCGAAGAGTGCAAACACCACTCTTTCGAATGGTCATGCCACAATGCCAGAGCGAGGGACTAAGTTATTTTCCTGGACTACCACTCGCGCGAAAATGAAGATTCATTTCTCGCATCAGCGACGAAACGACTCGATTAAGTAAAAAAAAGAAAGAAAAGAAGGAATAAAACTTGAGGGGAGGGTCAAAACAAAGAGATCACGAAATAGCCATCAGAGCAGCCAATCAGAGAATCCAATCAGTGCAAATGGTCCAAAGATCACATTCACCCAATGGAAACAACTCTTCCTTGGATTCTTAAGAGTACAGATCATTTGGAAAGAACGTTTAGCTAACACCACTTAAAGAGGAACCGTTTCCAAGCCAAAACACACCATCCGAGATGATGCGCTTCAATGTGTTTTCTTGGAGGAGACGAGTCCTTCATCTTTCTCCTTGTACTTTATGAGATTCCAGTAAGAGATCATGTTTTAAATCATTCTAACCGTCAAAAGTTATTGACAAACTAATTGAACTGGCCAGACTGTAACAGGGCTTTCTATTATAAGTGCTTAACCTTGCTTTCTATTATAAGATCGTTTTAAAGCTGGAATCAGACTACTGTTGTATATTTAAAACTATATTATTTATTATTATAAGATTTTCAATTGATAGGGTATTATTTTCCTCAAAACTTATCGGCAAGAAAATTTAACAGGCCAAACTGTGACATACAGTAACTCCGCTTTAAATAAGCTTTCTATTATAAGATCATTCCTAAGTTTGAATTAGAACACTGTTGAATAGTTAAAACTATATTATTTATTATTGCAAGATGTTCAATTTATAGTGAATTTAAAACAAAGTTTCAGCCATTTAAGTAGAAAGCCCACATTATTAATGATACATTTAGAAGGTTAATTTTATCTTTATTGCATTATATATATATTTTATATTCATCTTTTAAATGTGCCAAAAATATTTTTAACTCTTCCAGTAAAATTTTTGCGGTGAATGGGATTTGCTTCTAAAAATAACTCCACTATGGGTTTTTAAGAACAGACATTTCTTTCCTCCACTATACTTGATCTACATATAATAATCATTTAGCAAGGTAAAACGAACAATAAAAACATTTTGGTAGTTAACATTTCGGGTTATAATTAATCATTATTTATAAAGAATTATATATCGATTTCTTTCATCATTCCAATATTCAGTTGAGATTATAAAATTAGCCGAAGATGCGAATGGAGTAAATTCACAGGATATCTAAAGGTTAATGTACCTACGAGTGTCATACTACAGATTCTAATTTCCATTGATCAGATTTATTTTGTCTTTTGTTAATTTGAACACAAATTTACTTCATTAAACATATTTCCAAGTAGGAAATTTTACAATTACCTAACAATAATAAATACTTTTGTCAATATTCGTTGAAAAATAAAATTAACCAGTTCAGTCTGAGCATAACATTTGCATTTTTATTCTACAAAATTTTCAAAAAAAAAAAAAAAAAAAAAAACATCCGATTCAACTTTTGTGTCATAGAAATAAAATTTAGTAGCTATTTTATTTAGATTAATTAATGCTAATACCGAATGTTTTACAAATTCATCTTAATTTTTTAAATTATAAAGTAATATGATTTCTTGTAGTAGGAAACATTATGTTGGGTTAATATATTCTCTTAACTTTGATTCTTGCTTTCCTTAAATGCTTTGTTTTACTGTCTTGAATTTGCTGTAAAATTATAAGACTAGAATAAGAAATAAACAGAGAGCTATAGAAAACATTTTGCAATATTGCTTATTGTTATATTAAAACATAACAATTCAAAAAAAATATACAAAGAAACAACCAATTTCATAGTTCATTAACATAAACTTTCCAGAAAAGATATTTTTTAATAGGATGAAACACGCTAGAATTTTTACAAAGGAATATTTACTTAAATAATAGTAAAGCTTTTATACTCAGAAAGTGATTAGAAAGAAATTTTCTATTCCAAAAATTTAGAAATTAAGATAGAAATTTTTATCAGAATGTTAACAAAATATTTCAAGGCTAAAGGTGAATACTTTTATTTTGAAGAGAATCAGCATGGTAAAATCTAAGAAAAATAAATATGCCTGAAATTGCTACATTATGGCTAAGACAATACACAGCTTATGATTTAGCATAAAAATGAGTCATTTGATATTGTGAATTGATTTGCATTCTTCAGTTTAATTAAAAATGTGTTTGTATATCCTTCGCAAAGGAAAGTTAACTTGAGAGATTTTTCAAAATTATATGATGGGTTGATTATTATTGACTAAAGAGATTTCGGTAAATAGTTTCGTGGGTGAAAAATGTACATTCCTTAGAATTTACAAAAGATTGCAAATAAATAAATGATTATCTAGTCAATTCCAATTTGAATAAAAGGTTGCTAAAGTTTTGAAATTTCAGTTTTATAACTCATACCCTTTCAAGAAAATAATTTTTATTCTCACTATTATATTTAAAAGGTGAAAGATTATCAGGGTACATTTATGTCGTTCAATTCAGTAAGAAAATTAAACCTGTTAAGTCATAGAAAACCAATTTAAGAGCTCGAAAACAGTCAGTAGTTTGAAATTCTATAAAGGACTATTTTTTTCAGTGGGATCCTTAAGAATTTTTATTCTAAATTGAAAACCAATATGGGATTTATAGGTGCAATAATTTTTACTCGTTTAACTTGAAATGAATCATGAATTTAAAAATAGTTAGACAGTGCAGAATTCATTAAATATTTGTAAAATTTTATGAAAAAATACTGACCCTCCAATACTAGCTACTTTTCAAATGCCTCATCAATAAAAGGAAAATGTAAGTATTTTCTTTTAATTGCACATATTTAGGAAATTAAACCCCAAATGGTTAACTGTACACAAAATTGAAATGCAAATAGTTTGATTTGTACACAAGTTAAATAATATATTAATGAATTAAATGATCCAAATTCTTAGAAAACTGCTGAGATGCAAGGAATTTATGGGTAAAAATATACGTATATATATTCATTTTTCCATAAAGTTACAACTTAATATTTTCTAAAACCATCTATAAATAAAAAAATATTTCACCAGCAATAAAACTTTCTATTTGTTTCATCGACCTTATTATTTAAAACACACGTTCAAATTTTTATGTGTGTAACTATATTAGTTTTCGCGATATCAACTTAGCGGTGGAGAGTATTCATGAAAATTAAAGTATTGAGAAAATTGAGCTTAAAGACAAATTTTTGATGAAAAATTTGTGACCCTTAATGATTGGTCAGTCCTTGCTTTTATGAGAAGAGATAAACTGTTTTGAAAAGAGAAGTAACAATAAAAAATATTTGCCTATATGGTCGATAACTTGTGTTTTTAACATAGTCGCATACCTTAAATAAGCTAATGCGTTGATAAAAAAAAAGTATATTTTAAAGCCACCACATTTCTAATTACAAATGCAATTATCGGTTTCTGTCAACTGAATAATGAGGCTTTGAGTATTGCTTCAACCGGCCTATTTTGACGGGCCACATCAACATAAAAGAGTAATAGCTGATATTCATAAACAGACAAATATGATTTGTTAAACACATTCAAGGATTCAACAAACATTAGTCAAATCAGAATGAATGTATCACTGATCAAAAGATTAATACTTAATTATCTTTTACGTGCATCGTGTAGATATTCCACGCACGAATCGAGTTAAGAACATCAGACACTTCACGGCCGACCGAGTTGTTCTGGACACGATGCAATGTCTTTAAGTCTGTCAACGTGCTCTGAATCCAACTCAACTGGGATTGGAAGAGCTTTTGATCAGTCACCCCCGTAGGGGCGGTGGGGAGCACTCAAAGACTTGATCATCCCTCTGCCAGGGTAGGGAACGAGTTCTAAATTAATTAAAATCCCTTATGGAGCCGGTAGATCTGAAATGCTCCGCTGTACGGAAATCACAGTTTCCCTCAGGTTTAGCAGGTATAGCTTTTAGAGGAAATTTCCAATCGCTTCAGCTTAAAATCCTGTTAAAAGTTATACCGAAATAAATGCGTTATTAATCATGATTCAATCATTAATAAGTTTGGATCTCCAGCAATGAAGGTTTCAGGGAAAACATGTTTGACAAATTAATGCTGTTATATTAAAAGTGAAATAAATCCGAAAATATATCTTACTAGTTGGTACCCGGCAGTTAGCTGCCGCAGAAGAAATAATATATCTTTGAATTTGATATAGTTATCTTGTTTAATTAAGAATTATAGAAAGAATGATATTTATTTTCTTGTCGGCAATAAATATATTTATTAAATTCAAGAATATATAAAGAGGTATATCAAGAATATGTAAAGGGAATATTCTATTCTACAAATAAATATTCATTTTTATATATTAGATTCGTGAATTCTAATAGAATTGTAAAGTTTGGTGTTTTTTTCAGAAAGGTAATGAAAGAGACTATTTATTGTATCTCCTGTTCAGTTCAGAATTTTCAAATTTAATGTTAAAAAAATATTTTCCTTCAAAACTGATTAAACATAGAACATATTTTAATACATTAAATCTTTACTATAGTTGAAAAGATAATTTTTTGAAAACTAAGATGGTGCAAAATTATTTGCACTACAACATTTTCGGAAGTTACAGCAAAAAACGCTAAAATTTTACTAAACGTTTAGTTAAAATTTCAAACTTATACGATTCGTTACGCTAAAACTTTCTCGCATACTCTCTAATAAAACAATTACCTCAGAGAAAGATTTACATTGCATTTACGTACAATAGGAACAAAACATTTAAGTCTAGCTTAAATTTAGCATCTTTACTGAATCTCTTGTGTTTCCTTGAAGAGTTATTTCGTAGTTAATTCTTGGTTAATAGATGCGGTAAACGGATCGAAAAATATATTTTATACTTTAGATTATTGTATTATGTCTATAACCTTTCCATATGTGTAGGCAATATGTTGTCGAAGTTTTATCATAATCGGATAAGCGGTACAAAAGTGCATACGAGACAAACAGACAGACATTTATTTTGATTTATATAGATTTCTGCTAATAGGAGGATTTAGAAAAACAGATTGCAATGAACTATTACAATGATGAAATTGATGAAAACAATGATATTAATGAATATTGATATAGATGAAATTTAATATAGTCTAAGTTTTAATATTACCTATTTTCTATGAAAGATAATTAGATTAAGGTTACAAAACTCTAAATATTCTGAATATTTTAGAATTAGTTTGAAATATAATGAGTATAGTTTAGTTAGTTACATCAACATTTCGTATTAAAGTAACACTTGGACTACTCTGGAATGGATATCGTAATTTTGAGCCCCGGTCAGATGAAGAAGACGTTCCAAACTTTCATACCACACCTGTAAAAACTTCCATTCCAAACGTTTGGACGTACCAAACTTCCACTAAATTTCCATGCCAGCGATTCAAAGTTTAGCCCCGAAAGATTTAACGTGGACCAAATACAATTACAAGATGATTATTTTGTGGAACCCGAATGTGAAACTCTCAGGTTCCGAAGCCAGTGCCTTATTATAAGTTTTAATACCTATTCAGTTCTAGCGACAATATGATTGTTCTATGAATATTAAGAAAATAACTTAAAAAAAACACTTTCATTTTGAAAATACAAAACTATGTATCAAGCCTATTCCAAAAAATTATAAATTTAGTGCAATATAAGAGTTTTTTCAGGTGTATTTTCATAAGATAATCTTCTAATATTAAATTGTTTTATTTGAAATCATCTTATAAAAATCAATCAATTTTAAAAACTTAATTACTTATTGCTGTAATTTAATCGGATTTTTAAAAAAAATTATCAAAATTTATGTTGATTTATCAATTTTTTAAAATTAAATAACACTAGAATTTCTTACCACTTAATTCAAGCATAAATTATGGATAAAAAAACCTCCAAGATAACCTTTCAGTTTCAATACACATCGTGAAATTCCAAAATTTATGTTATTTTATGTTAAAATCAATAAAATTTGAAACTTTTCTGTTTTATTACTTAAGAGAGGCGTTAGATATATTTTTAGATAAAATAATAATAACATAAAAATCAATTTTGTTTATTATTAGATGTTTCAAATTTTAATCTGTTATAATTAATAATCTGCTTAAATATGACAATTAATCCGCTTAATTTACGAAATGAGATATTAATGCTTAATGTCACAGTTCTTTTCTAAGGAGATTTATCAATTATAGTCACATTTTAATAAGTACTGCCTTTTAATTAATTTCACAATAATTAGCATTTTTCTCTTAAAGAAGTTATCTTAATTCTAAAAAAGAAGTTATAGTAAGACATAGCATATCATAATGATCATGATTCCTTATAACAAAGAAATATTTAATTAGGTCTTGAGGGATTTAAATTGATAGTATTTCGAAATTGAAAATCTTAAAAATTTATTAAAAGAACAAGTAATTTAAGACGTTTATCCCTTTTATGGTACATCAAACAATAGACTAGATGAAAGAATTTTAATTATTAATTTATAACTAGAATTCAAATATTTAAAAAATATATA
This sequence comes from Argiope trifasciata, assembly GCA_026543055.1. Classification (NCBI taxonomy): domain Eukaryota; kingdom Metazoa; phylum Arthropoda; class Arachnida; order Araneae; family Araneidae; genus Argiope; species Argiope trifasciata. The sequence goes on from JAPMOQ010020855.1 coordinate 5,867,199, forward strand.
TGTGAAAATATAATTTTCTAATTAGTTCATGAAATATATTTATTTCTTCAGATATTTAAGCAATACCAGATGAGAATTAATGTAAACCAATCATAATTAAATATCTTAATAAATCATAATAATTACATTCATTTTTATAATTTAAAAATGTCTCAAAATTTAAATTTTGAATTAACTAATAAATTACCGAAGGTATGAAGAGATATTTATATGAATATCTACATTTGAATTTTCAGCTAAATAAGAAAATATTTTCTTACTAATATTTTTGGTAATAATAGAAAATTCCTTTCAACGCAAAATTATAAATTTTAATATTTGTTGAATTACTATATGTCTCTTGAGACATAAAATGCAAACAAGCAATAATTAAAGACAAAAAAATTTATGAAAGAAGGTATGAAAATTCCTTATTAAGTATTGATTACAATATTAAATGCACCATTTTTAAAATTTAATGAATTGAAACGTATTTTTTTTTTCATTTCAAAAGACTTCCTATATCAACTTTTGCTTGCAATACTTTTTTGATAAATTATATCTGCCACTTTCGTTTCTTTGGCGGTAATCCGGTTTTCACATTATCAGATTTTTATATTTTGTAATTAAATAAGGAAAGCAAAATGCCTGTTAAGTCATTTATTAAAATTTTTGTCAAAATCTAAGAATTGCAATTTTTGTATCTTATTATAGGGTTACTTTTCCGCATCTGTGTAATCTTTTATCAGAAAAAAATAAAAACAATTTGATACAATTTTCTTAAGAACGAGGCCTACGATTTAAGTTAATTTCATGGTCATGTTTCCAACAGAATTACATAATTTGTGTTAAAGTTTGAACAATGTATATCCTTTAACTAACTCTTTCACTAATAAATTCAAGCAGCGCAGTATATAAACTACCAGTACAGAACCTTATATTTTAACGACACATTATCGGCACTGCTTCTATGATTCAAAGGTCTGCAGTTGCGTTCACATTGAGATAATTGGAGAGCTTACTATTCCATAAGAATTGCGGAAATAAGTATTATAACAGTGAGTTTTGGTATAGGAATTTATTCTTTTGGTATTGGTAAGCAAAGAAGCGAATTATAGAACTCCGGTCTATCCAGCTTTTGTGTTATCCGGTCTGTCCTTCAGCAGCATTAGTCCGGATACTTCAATTTTTGACTGATTAGAGGAATTTACTTTGGAGTTACATGTTCTCGCTGTTTTCCCAAAGTTATCGTTATCGGAACTGATTGTTTCACCTTAATCCATTTACAAGTACTATAAGCAAGCTTGAAATTCAATTTACGTTATTTTGCGAAAATGCAAACAACTTTATTTTTCATTACGTTAAATAATGTCAGATTTCGGGCAAAAAAAAGTATCTGAGGTGAATTTTACTGCGATATTTCATTTAAAAAAATCTGCTGTTGAGACTCACAGAATTCTTGTTGAGAGTTACGCTGACAATGCTCTGTTTAAAATAACTGTTTGTAGAGATTGGTTTAGACATTTAAATGACATTTGGTTTAGACATTAAAAAATGATGATTTTGGTCTTGAAAATAATGAACGCTCGCGTACACCACAGAAGTTTGAAAACGAATAATTGGAAGCATTACCTCATGCTTAACTCTAGTTAATCTTGCAGAATTATTAAAAGTTGATCATATACCAGTTTCGAAATATTTCAAAGCATTAGGAATGATTCAAAAGTGAGATCATTGTTTACCATATGAGTTGAAGTTGAGTGACGTCGAATGGCGTCTTTTCACGAGTAAACCCGGCCATGCATCAAAGCCGAATATCTATGGTTCCAAGATTCAGTTCTGCATATAGTGGGATCAGCTGTGTTTACCTTTTTTATGAGCTGCTTCAACCAAAGGAAACCATCACGGGAGATCGCTGCAGACTACAACTGGAGCGATTAAGCCAAGCAATGAGTGAAAAACTGCCACTCAACGAGCAGAGACACGACAATGCCATCTTATAGCATTACATATGTTGCCAAACCAGTAAAACATACTTGAAAACGCTTGAAAGTCCTACCCCACCTACCGTATTTGCCGGATATTGCTCCTTCCGACTTTCTTTCGATGGCATATGGCCTGGTGAACAGAACTTCCATTCTTATGAAAATGCCAAAAATTGGGTCTTCACTTGGATAGCCTCAAAAGGCGTGTCGTTTTACCGAAGCGCAATTCAATTGCTGCCAGAAAGGTAGTGGCTAGAGATGGACATTACTTTCGGTAACATGTTTTTTTAAGGATTTATCAAAATAAAACATTCTTTTTAACAACAAAAAAACAGAGATAACTTATTTAGCACCCCAATAATTTTATCGTCATAATAAAAAATGCCATTTTATTTTAAAACCAAACATTTGAAATTAAATATTTATGTTTGTCCAACAGAAATCTTAACACCAAATTTATGTATTTAAAATAAATTTTCTAATACAGAAAATGTATTCCGTTCTTGCTCAACATTAAAGTGGAAGTTTCGCAATTGATTACCGATTTCACTATTTGATTGCCCTCTTTAATCAGCAAAACCAATAACGTTAGTAAAAGATTTATAGTGTCACTTCAAAAATCACATTCCGAAGAGAAATATATGACAGTCGGGGAAGATGATCGTTACGGTAATGCGATGGCTTATTTTTTGAAACTTCCAACTATTAGAATTTTCTCATTAGAGTGGAGTCTTAATTTATGTTCTCTTACAAATAATCAATTAAGACCATTGTCTGGAGAAGGACCGTTAGTCGCATCCCTCAAAATGATTCTCTGTACCGGAGATAATTCGGCGAGTAGAAAACTACAAAGCGATCTTTGTATGGTATAATTAGAACATAGCAGATTAGAGAAAACTGGCTCGCTTTGAAATAGAAGTTTTATTTTAAAGCAGCGAGACATTCTTTCTTGAAAGAACTGGTGGTCCTTTGTCTTAAAACTGAAAATTGCAATGATCATTAGTTATGAAGTAGTGTTTTTGAATGATGGATCTTATTCATATTTCTCTGTTGAAAAAAAATGGGCTTTTCTTGTGAATAGGCAATAGAAAGTAAACTGGATAGTAACGGAAGATTAAATGATTATAAATAAGTAACTTTTTCCTGATGAGAAATTAATTGACAATTGTTTTCAAATAATGAAAAAAATATATTTGTTTTAATGAGTAAAAATTATGCCTATTTTAATATATCATTTTAATGTTTTTGAATGATGGCTCTTATTAATATTTCTGAGCGTAAAAAATGGTATTTTCTTGTGAATAGATGATGGAAAGTAAACTGGAAAGTAATGGAAGATTAAAGGGGTATAAATAAGTATTTTTTCTGTATTTTTTTTCTGATGAGAAATTAATTGGTAATTGTTTCAACATAGTAAAAAAACGGATTTATTTTAACGAATAAAAATTTTGCTTACTTTAATATATCATTTTAATGGAAGTAATTATTTATAAACATGGAAAAATTGAAAGATAACAGATTTAAATTTAAAATTCAGAGTAAGCCATTTATGCTATGAAAATTGTTTTGCACTATTATTCAATTGTTTGTCTTTTAACTAATTTTTTAAATAAAGTTTTTAAATTAACATCAAGTATTGCCACATATTTTTTATAAATTTTTTAAATCTCAAATTAATCAATTTTTAACATATATTTTATCCTAGGGACCAACTCATTTAGAAATACTTTAATCATCTTACAAAAAACAAAGTATTCTTTTCTATTTTAATGGTCTCATATTCTAATAAAGGAATTAATTAAATAAATAAAAATTCATTAAATAAAGAGCTTTATTTTGAAATTCTATTCAGAAAATCAAAATAAATCTTCAAAATAAATGCAAAATTAAATTATGAAATTTAATTTAACATTATTACTTAAATTATATATA
>JAPMOQ010020855.1:5871194-5889553 GCA_026543055.1 Argiope trifasciata
TATGATTTCTTACTGTTTTTAACGTTTAATTTATTAGTGTCATATTAATTATTATTAGTGACATATTCACTCCTTTGAAGCAAAATGAATATTGTTTGATCACTGAAAAGTACTTTCAAACATAGTTCAAATTAATTCAATCTCTTTAAGCAAAACCAAAAGTATTATAACGATATTGGTTTTGTATTTTTGTATCATCATTATTTGTAAAGGACGACGTGAAATGGTTGCTGTTTTTATAATTTCCTCACAAGCAGTAGTAGATTTACTAGATAGTAAACTTTATTGATTAGTAGATTTACAGATTCATTGAGCATCAGTGTATGAGAATTTGGTACCTAATTAAAATTTCTTTTATAGGTGATGACACACTCTAGATAAATGTAGAAAAATATTACACATAACAAAAACATGGGTTACATAAAATAAAAACATTCATTACATTAGGATTAAAGATATTTCATAGGTTATTTTATCATTCTATATGAACTGTAAACTTCTGAGAAATCAAAAAGTCAATACACAATTGTAGCAAATAAATTCAAATACATTATAATCAGTCATCAAATACTTTCTTCATCTGAAAGAAATATTATCGAATGAGTTGAAAGTATAGAGGTATATCAACCTTGGCCCTGATTCTTGAGCAGTCACTCTATTTAGAGAGAAAAGTACGAAAATAAATCATCGGAATTGAAATTGACTTGTATCTGTAAAAAATAGAAATGTGAAAACGTTTTTAACCTTGTGAAAAAATTGCAATCGTAGACTTAACAAGAGCGCTCCACCCAGAAGATTATACGTTCAAAAAAAAGAGTTAAAAAAGTGGTTCTACCTCTTAGAAGTCGCGAAAGCAATTTCCTGACAGAGAGTAAGATATTACAGTTACTCGCTATGATTGCATCCGAAGTTACTTTTTTATTGAAAATATATTTCCGACCTGCCGTTTCAAATAAGCAGGAAGTGTAGAGATATATTAATAGAATTATAGCTGTAGGTAAGGAAGGGGAGGTAGGATGGATATGTTTCAAGTTCTGAACTTATCAGCAGTAAGTTGAAAGTGAGGAATCAGGGCTAAGTATATTATTTCTTCAACCAGAAATAATAGATTGCTGCGTTTTTTTTTTTTTTTTTCGTTTTTTATACAAACGTATTAAAGAATTGCATAAAGAATATTCTTGAAATATAAATGATCTTTACAACCATTTTTTAAAAAAATATTGGAAGAATTCATGAATAAATCGTTTGTAAATATTATTTAATGAATAAATTGTTTGTAAATGTAAATTAATAAATAAATTGTTTGTAAAAATCATCTTAAAATGATTTTTTTTTTTCATTTTATAATTCGAAATATTTTATCATACGAAATATTATATGTCAGTTTCTTTTCTATTAATTGTAACGAAGTGAATGTTTTTATAAGTAAATTAGCAATTTATAGGATATAATATTGATCAGGATAGCCCTTTACCGAATTCGGATCATATATGCTTTTTAAAGTGTAACTATGCACTACGTAGGGCTTCCTTTTCAAATTCCAATTAGAATTATATAGATATATGTGTGTGTGTGTGTTTCAAATGATAACAATTACTGTAGAGCTTGCTGACCATTTTTAAAATTTTATAGGCATGTTTTTTATGTTTATTTTACAATAACTCCATGTATGAAAATACAGTCCGTTTCAATGTATTACAAATAAAACATCCTGGAGTTTTTTTCATTGTTAATGATGTTGTGGTGATACCTTAATAAGTTAGATAAAATCTACGGGACATGAACATGCTTTTGCCCTGTGTTTATGTTACTGGCCTTCAGACCGAAAGGTCCCGGGCTCTATTCTGAGTACATCTCACTTCCCACAATGGTGACCCGGACGTGATCATTCCACCTTCATGCAATTGATGTGGCGCCATCTACTAGCAACCAAAGGCGTCAGACTCACTTGACGCAACAATTCGCGCTCGCTCGCCATGATTCTTGATGAGACTAAAAAGCTTTCCGTTCGCCAAACAAAGATGGGTACGGCGAATTAGACACAACAGCTACACACAACAACCTCTCACTCAACAAAACAATTCATCACCACTCAACAACAACGCATCTCGTTCAGCAACTCACTGGAGGGTGAGTCTGTGGTGATATCTTAATAAGCCAGATAACATCTGCGGGACATGAGCAGGCTTTTCCCTGTGGTTATGTTACTGGTCCTCAGACCCTAAGGTCCCGGGTTCTATTCCGAGGACATCTCACTTCCCACAATGTGTATAACCATAAATAGTTATTGAGATCCATTCGAATGCACACGGATAAATCTAAAAGAACGCACTGCAAATATAATATTGACTGAAACAAAGCTTTCATAAGAGGCCTCACCGACAAAAATATAATTTCAACCGTAGAGGTACACCTCTCGTCATTCATAAAGAAGCCATTTCTGTAACTACCAGAGAAGGTAGAAACAAACACCATACAGGAACCCCATCTTTTATCCATATCTGAGGTGCTTCTACTTCCTGGTGAGACTGCAAGTGAGGATAAATAAAGCATATTTTTTTTTATTTTTTAAACAGACACATTTAATCAAAACTTGTAATTTTCTCATAGTTAAAATTCAAAGTTTAGAAGGATGCAATTGAAACATTTTTTAACGCAAATTCATACTATAATCGGCAACTATTTCCTGTGATAAAAGAATTGAATACATAAAAGTATATTACTAATTTTATAGTTGAATATTTTAATTGAATAATTCACAAAAAGTTACACAAATTGAAAAAAAAAAATTTATAATAGTATAAATCTATAACTTAAACAAGCATGCTAAATTTCAGATGGAATTTGTTTATATAATAGTGAAAATTTAATCATAAATATTAAACTAGGTGATTGAAAATTAAGAAGATGCATATCATAATGAACAGAACTGTAAAATACTTCAGAATTAATATCCATTGTATGCATATACAAATTTAAAATTTGAAAGTATTTTACAAAGAAAGCCAATAAAATCGAGCTATATAAATATTTAATTAAAATTTTTATCAACCATTAATCCATCAGAGCTAACTACTCGACACAGTCATTTATTTAATAAATAAATTTATTAACAAAGCTCTTTGACTACATTTATCCTAATTAATTAAAAGCAAGACTTGCAATCAACGATGTATTTGTAAAAGTTTAAAATATATGTTTTTTTGTTTTGTTTTTGATAATTGTATGTCTGAAAAACAGGCATAGAATAATTTAAGAGGGATGTTTGCAATTTAGAGGTAGGCGTACAAAGAAGTTGCAGTATGCGTTCAGTAAAATGACAAGATTATTTTTATTGTTAAATTACTGCAGAGGTCAACTTTTAATATTTTTTAAAAATAAAAGCCAGAACAAAATATATATAAAGTAAATTACATGAAAAGAATATAAATATTGAAATGTATAATTATTTATAAAGAACAGGAAGCGACAATAAGAATAAATGATTTATATTTCAAGTCACTTTATAATGTAAGTTATTTGGTTCCAGTTTTAAGTCACGTTTTCGTTATATAGAAGAGGAAGGTATAATCCTCTTTAAATCACTGGAACTTGAGATTTTGATGAATCTCCAAATTTCAGATCTTCTTAACTTCAAAAAACCCATTTTTGGAAAATATCCAACCTGTGGCAAAGACAACTCATAAACATATTGAGCTATATGGCTGAAATTATGTATACAGTCCTTGCTCTAAATGTGCAGATTTCTGTCAAGTAAAATCGGTTCAGAGAAAATCCGTCAGTCTAGCTGTTTAAATATAAATTAGCACAGTAATTACAGAATAGACACGTTTATATAGATAAAATTCTGTTCACAGATTTAACATCTATAATGTTGGCACTTGATACATTTTAAGCCAAATTCAAATGTATGTTAATTGCCTATCTGGATTCACATTCAGAAATATGTAAACGCGATAATAACACAACGACTTAAATATACCAAAATAGTTACGAGATTTTAAGACTGCAACCACAAGTTTTTGTTTCAATCCATTGTGAAATACGAATCTAAAACATGAAATCTATTCATTTTTTTTGCTAGGAATTTACCGGCAAATAAATCTCCACGTTTGACATGATAGGTTCAGTAAAAATGCTAAATTCATGCCACAACTTTACAGTGACTTCCTTTCAAACTCTTGATATAACTACATGATTATTTAAGCTCTAACAGGAATTAAAACTGACTTTTGTTTACATTTTTTTGTTCTTATCACATAAAACATTTGACAGTGGTGAGTTTAAATCCAGCATAAAAAAAGACAACTTAAGGCAGAGTCATCTTAATGAACATCCAAGATAAAAAAAAAGCCAACTGCTTTTTTTTAGTACATATGTTTCCTCTCCATTTGGAAAGCAAAAACTTGACTTCTAAACTACAAAAGAAAAAATAAATAAAACACTTAGGAAGATTAATTTTCAGCGAATATATTTTACTCTCAAGGGATTCATATTTATTTTCTAGTATGACTATCTTACTGTTCGAAAAGAAAAAAATATATAACTCAAAGAAAGAAAAAAAAAGTATTCTCCTTGTCGTTTAATTAATGTTTTTTTTCTCTAGTAGACACTTCTTTCTTTCACACCGTTTTCTTTTCTTATCTATAAGTTAGTAAATTCACAATAAGTAAAATTTCTCGAAGTTATAGAGGAGGGAAAAAGTGTGAAGTTTTATCTGAATTTTCTTCATTACACATTATATTATTCGTTTAATCTTTGACAGATTTATAACTATGGATGCATAATTTTTCTAAAAAAATATTACTTTTTTTTGCTGATAGTCAAATACTTTTTTTAATATTTATTATATTAATCATATGTAATATAAATTTAAAATGATTATAAGTTAGATATTTTTAATGGGATAGTGGACTTTGAAAAAAACCAAGAAAGAGCAAAAAGGAGACATATAATTTTTATCCTTTCATTATCAAACTATATGTTTAAATACAAAAAAATAATATTATAAAATTTATTGTTTATAAAATGAATTAAAGGTAAAAAATGAAAAAAAAACTACAATTTAAATCCAAAATTAAAGGGAATTAACGAATGCATTCTACGTTTCTAGTTTTTTAAATAGTTAGAAGTGCATTTTAGTTAAGAAAACATAAAATTCCTATGAAATTTCAAAACGTGCGCACAAAAATGTTACCACGAAATTAGTATAAAATTACAATTGCAAAATCATAAGTGGTTTTATTCCAAATAAAATTACGTTGGGTAAAAAATAATAGGAAAAATATGAATGAAGTTACCTGGATTATTTTGAAATTGAAAGAAATTATGTATCTTAAATTTTTCAAAAATTATACAATTTCATTTTAGAATGTTTTTTTAAATACATTTGATGTATTTATTCTTTAAAACATATGCATAAAACTTTCATAGTTTAACTAAATGATTCACAAAATTGTTTAATAGAGTCAACCTTGCCCTTAAAACAAAATTACAAAATATCTATTGATAAAAATTTCAAAAGAATTATATTCTACTCTGATTTTAGAAATAGATAAATTTGTCTATTTTTCTCTAAAAAAGTATTGAACTATTTGATTAAATTATCTAGTTAAAAATAAATGCCCATAATATATAAATTAAATTAATAGATTAAATTAATTAAATTACACTAAATATAAATAAACTAATTGATTTAACAATAAAATCCAACTGATAGATTTAACGGCATAATCAATATTTATCAAATCAATACATCATTTTATCTCCGAATTTAATTTTTAGGGAAAGATTAATGAAAAAATATTGAACAAAGATATAATGAATGTTACAATTGAACAAATCTGAATTAATTCATGTAAAAATAAAAATGTTTTGAACAATATTATGTTTATTCATTTACACACCTGAAAATATATTCACCCTACGAGAAATTTGTATGATAAATGCTTAAGATTAAATAAAGAAATACTAAAGAAAATTATTTTTGATTTCATGAATTTAGTGGTTCCTCTTCTAAATAATTAAACCAGAAAAACAGAACATATGCACTTGCAGCAAGGCTTTGAGACCTGGCCCTCGGAATATTCAAATTTGAGAAAGGAGATTAATTACTTTCACCGAAGTTTATTTTAAACGTTGAATATTTTTTATTCTTCATTTAAGCAGAAAATATAAGAGCAGGCTGATTGCAAATTAAAATACTGAAGTGATGGCAATTAATCAAGGGAAATATAATTAAAAACTTGTGTCAACTTTCAATGAAATCGATTGCTTCTTATTTTCATTTTTTCTTTCTTTATTCGTTTAAGCGATAATTGGATTTAATTTTACTTATTATTAAATTTAAAGCTCAAAAATTTTGAGAGAGAAGAGAATTTAAATACATTGTTGTTAAGGAGCTTCAAAACCAAGAAACAATTTTAAAAATCAGAAATTCAAAATGTGTTACCTACAATCATTTTTGTAACAAAATAATTTTTAAGTTATAGCAGTGATTCTCAACCTGTGGGGCGCGCCCCCCTAGGGGGGCGCGAGCACACTAATGGGGGGGCGCAAGCATATCCAAGAGAAAATGTTATTTAAAAAAATTGATTAAGTTACCAAAAGGAAAAAACACACACACATATAAAACAAAATACATTTCGACATATTTAATAATTAATTTATTAAATTAAAACAACTTACTAAATTAAAAACAAATTTAATAATTATTAGGGACCTCATTGGGCCTGTCTTGTAGAGCAGAGCTTTTCGATGGAGGGTTTAATATTAGAAGTAGACACTCTCAATTATTTTTCTATATTTAGCTGAGATCTATATTTTGTCTTCACAGAAGCCGCTGTAGAAAATCCAGTTTCACAAAGGTAAGATGTTGAAAATGGTAGTAGAATGCGAAATGCCCTTGTTTTTAGTGCAGAAAACTCATCATCCACTCCTGCCCAAAATTCAGAGAGTGATTTATTACTAAATTGTCTTTTGGTTTCACTGCTTGCCGTGAAGTCTATGAAGGTTTCTTCCTCTTCAATTGAGAGTCCTTCGGGAGTGTTTTGAAATGGATGACTCACCCACTTGATATCAGTTTGTCGTCTGCAAGAAAGCACTTTTTAAAATTCTTTGCTAGCATTGTTAAATGATTTTCAATGGTTTCAAAAACAACTTTTATATGTTGTTCTTCAGAATTGTAAGTTTTAATACAATCATTCAAATTTGCAAACATTGTTAAGTTTACTTGCTTTAAATTTCTGCTCCACAATTCCAATTTTCTACAAAAAGCATTAACTTTATCCCTCGTATCCAATATATGTGTATTGGCTCCTTGCAGTTGGAGATTCAAGTTATTTAATTTCTTGAGTATGTCAACCATGTAGCTCAATTTCATCACAAATAAACTATCATGAAAATTCTCGGTTTCCGGTCTGTTTTCCTCTTCTAGGAAAACTGCGATTTCTTCTCTTAATTCATAAACACGTTGCAAAAATTTCCCTCGGGGTAACCATCTTGTCTCGCAATAAAATAGTAACGCTGAATGTACTGCACCCATGTCTTTACAAAGTGCGGAAAAAATTCTTGACTTCAGGGATCTCATTTTTATATAATTTACTAATGTTACAACCGTAGTTAACACAATATTCAAACCAGGACTAATTTCTTTGGAAGCCAAAGCTTCTCTGTGGATCATGCAATGTGTTCAGACGCACTGTGACGATTTTTGTTTCACAAGTGCTTGAATACTTTGGAATCTTCCGGACATAGAACGAGCACCATCGGTACATATTCCGACGCAATTTTTCCATTCTATGTTTGCCTCGTTCATAAAATCATTTAAGATATCAAATAATGCGAGTGCTATTGCTTTGAGTTCTATTGGTTTTCAGAAAAGTAATTCTTCTACTACTGACAAATCATCACAAAATCTAACATAGGCAATGAAATGAGCATCTTTATTACTATCTGTTGCCTCATCGAGTTGTATTGAAAACAATTTGTCACGTAACTTCGACAAAAGCTGATACTCTACATCTTCAGCTATATCAGCAATTCGACGGACAACAGTATCATTTGAAAGAGGTATAGACTGCAATTGTTTTGCAAAATTATCTCCAAACATAATTTCTACAATCTCGATTGCGGCTGGCAAAATAAGCTCTTCACCAATGGTGTGAGGTTTTTACTTCTGGCTATTTTATATGAAACTTTGTAAGAGGCAATTAAAGCTTTTTCCTTCACATACAAAGTTTTTTAAACAATGATTTTTGCTTTTCATGTGATTTTAATTTTAATTCGAAGAATTCTCTGGGTTTGTTTACGTACTCACTATGAAGCGTTTCCAAATGTCGTTTAAGTTTATTAGGTTTCATGCTGTCTGCCGCCAACATTTTTGAGCAAATGATACACAGAGGCCTTTCTTCTTCATTTACTTCAGTACTAGTGAATCCAAAATTTAAGTATTCTTGACAATATTTTCTTGATTTTATTTTCGGAACCACGCTCGTCTGCGTACTTGTTGATACTTGTCTATCGTCTAATGCTCGCTTACGCCCGCTTAAAAATTTATCCATGATTCTGTATAAGTCTGCTGCCTTGAATATTCAATACGGTGAATTGCAATTACACGAAAATATATATAACATAACATTCAGAATAGATTCAATAGCGATAGAATAACGACGCGAATTAGATTGTCTGGAATTAAAATTTGCGTCATAGAACTTTCTCCTTCTCCCTGTGAGAAAACATCTGTTCATATCTGCGCACGCTTCTAACTTAACTTTTAAGCTGATCAGACAAATTCCAGAAAAATCGAAACCTCGCGAAACCGTGAGAATGCCCGACAAGGCGGGACTCAGGAGCAATAAAAAGGCATAGGATTCTTGTTTTTTCAATGCTGTGGATCGGTGTTGCAAAATGTCAATAAATTTCCGTATTCTTGGTAATTTGTAAAGTTTAAAATTAAGGTTGTAGTGTAGGTTTAGCTCCAAAATACTCAAAATACATTATTATTGTATACATTTTATTGTATGCGATGGATATGGGGGGGCGCGATGAAAATTATGACTGAAAATTGGGCCGTGAATACTAATAGGTTGAGAAACACTGAGTTATAGGAATATTTCTGTTATGCGATTCCATGTTTTGGAGAATTATCATAGAAAAGAAGGTTAGTGCAATAAATTAATAAATTAAAATATAAATATACATATACATTTCAATGTATTTTTATAATTTTTTATGAAACTAAGCAAATTAACATCATGAAAACGATTTTCACAAACAAGGGAAATATTAAATGATGCTAAATTCAGATTTGCTTCAATATTTACAATCCGCTATAAACCTTAGAAAATTCATTAAAAAAAATCTGAAACCATCTTTAACACAATGTCGATATATTCTGTACATTTCATGAGCAGGATTAGCTATGTTTAATTACTTTTAATTGAGTAATGTTAATATGCTAGTACTCAAATTATTAACCAAATCGTTATATGAAGCTTCCAAAAGCCTACTTCATTTTTTATTTCCATAGACTTGCACAACCACTATTTAACAAAATTGAAACAATATAACTTAAAGGAATATGACCCCGAATGTAATTTCAACATGATTCTTTTATAGTGACAGTGACTTCCAATTTTAAAGCATGTTTCGTAATTTTTATTTACATGCTTCATGAACGTTATAACCAAACCATTTGCAGCAAAGAATTTCATTTAGGAATATTTTTGTCACATCATTCACTACTAAATCGCATAAAAAAAGGGCCTAATGGAGCAAATAATAAGAATAAAATCATATTTGGCATTTTATGGCAGATTATCGGAAAACAGCTTTATGCAAAAGCTCGGTTTGTTTGAAAATCTTTATTTATTTACTAAAACTGAGCATATAAATGGTTATTCACTTTTATTTTAAGTGCAACTCATAGACAGACAAAAATAGCGCCTGCCGTGCACGTCAGAAACATTTTCTTTCTAAACCCAATGAAAGAAAACTTTAATTCTTCAGTAAAAGTAAAAGACTTCTCAAAGATGCGTGGAAAAATTCACCACGCAGTTTAAGAAAAGGAAAGGTTTTTAACTTCTCAAAGTTTGTTTATTCCTTCTGACGGAAAACAAATTGTTTCTTTATTCTGCATGCAAAAAAAGAATTTGAAATCCAGAAGAATGTTAAAGGTGATTGTAGCAACCCAGTGTTAAATAAAAACTCTATGAATTCAGGTTGGGAAAACAAAGAGTTTTAAGACTAAATAATACTTTTCTCTGGTACCCTTTTTTATTTCAAATAAATAACTAATTTTAGAAGAGCAACGATATACTTGTCTAAAAAGGTTTCATCAATATATTTTTTTAAAAGAATACTAACGAACTGCAAGAAAAATTGGTGAAACGTTTCTAACAAATCTTATACGTCTTTTTTTAATTTATGGTATCTTCTCGATTTTTGTGAAAAATTTGTAATGGTGTGTAAGGTAAGAAACAGCTCATACATAATTAATTAGTTACTAATAAATTCTTTATTATAAATTCTTTATTAGTTAGTATTCTTAAGATTTACATGGAAGAACAGCTGAATATTGACATTTCGAGGAAATAACAATCTGTTAGAACTGTATTATACCAAAATAAAACCCACAGTAAAGGCTATTTAGCTTACGAATGCAGGATTCCAGAGTAATAAATGTAGTTTAATATTGAAAATTCATCTGCAGCTATTTTGAACTAAGTACATGATTAAATGCCATAGAAAAAATTAGCTAAGAAATTATTTTTAAATGCATAATGCTAAATATAATTAAATAAACAATCGCTCAATTGATTGAACTTCAAATTATTGAATTTAAATTATATTTAATGCATGCAAAAATTTGGATTTTTGAGTAATTTAATTGCAGAAAAATAGCATCCAACCATCCATAATGTAATTTAGAAAATTAGTATTTTTAAAAAAAATATTATTAATAATTGCTTTCAAACACAATTTTGTCAGATGTTTAGAAAACAAATAATAAAGCAATTTATTGAAAGCATAGCATGAAGAGACTGAATGACATAGCAACAAATATTAAAATAATTCCTGAAATAACAGCAAAATGTAAAAAAAAATTATTAGAACGGAATGTTTTGTAAAATAGGATTTAATGTAGGGACTATTCATTGAGTACAATTTGTGTGTTCTGCAGTAATAGACTGACTTACTCAAAGATCATCATTTGAATCTCATTATTAAAATGAAGGATTTCTATGAAGTTCATCTAAAAAATCATAAAGATTTATAAATTGTTAAGATTAAAAACGTAATGCCTTATAACGGAGTGGTTAATATTATTAAGTATTAAAGATCGAAAACCATTATGAAAATACAATTGAATGCACTAATCATTTAATTAATTTAACAATTTGGAATATGCTTGTTGAGTATGGATAGTTGAATAGCTATCAAATTTTAAAAGTAAATAAAATCTAAAAATATAAAAAAATATGAATTAAAATTTTTATCCCTACGATGTATTCATTTAAAGATACTATAAATATTGCTTTTTTTGCTATATTTCTCTGGAATAATAATTGAAGTCGTCATAAATTATTTTCTGAAATTATATTGTTACGGATTTCCTATATTAATCCATCGGGTTCTATTTTTACCTTGTATATAGTGGTTGTGTATGGTGTGAGATGATGACACACACGCACAATGACCAGACCTTTAGTAGAGACACAACACAGACGTTTATTTACCGGACGTGGACAGGACAGCACAAACACGACAAATATTCATAACACTATGTACAGACGATGACTATTTACAGCTGAGACGAACACGCAGGACAACACACTGCAGTTAGTTGTACCCTGGCAGAAATTCTGTAGTGACAATGTCCACGGTTCACAGAGCGCACAGACAGGATTCAGCCGGAGAGAGAATCTTTAAGGGATTCACTTTACACCACCTGGGTCTCTCCAGATCAGGCTGAGTCTATTCCTCTATCTTTTCTTGCCTTTGCTGTCGACTCACTACTTCGCACAACGGGACTACTCCTTAATTTGGGGCAGCTCCGTTCCCGACTACGACACAGGATTCGTCAGAATACGCCACACAATAGTCCTCCGTTCAGGACTCCTCAGTTCAAGACCTCTAAATCTTCTCGATAAACTCCGACACGTTACTTGTCTTCTTCGTTGAACACTAGATCGTTCAGCTTCGGCTTCTCTCCACTGCCGCACTTCGGCTTAACTCCTCTTGATTCTTCTTCAGGTCCTCTTTTTGCAGCCCTCTTCCTTATATATACCGGTGGTAGGCGGGGCTAACATTTTCTGGACCAATCAGGAGCTTTCTAGCTGGATCTCGGCTCCTAGTGAACGGATCGGGAAAATTCTCAATGTTTCAGGTACTTTCCATTTTGGCACCAAAGTCGCCAAATTCGTTGCCAAGTCGCCAAATGGTCGCTAAGTTTGTCGCCAATCCTTGGGACCTCTGACGTCACACCCATTCACTATTCAATACACATTACTGACAATCTGTCTTCCTTACATCGACAGTATTAGCGCGGGAAAGCAAAACCACAGGTTCTTAACAATATTTTATCTAAAGCGATAAATTAATTTAAAATGTATCAAAATTTACAACTGTTAAAATTAAATTAAAGTGGATTCATCATCTTCAAATGCTAAGTTTCGATTATGAATGAATATTTAGTTCAGGAGAAAGTATTTTTTCTCAAGACTTGGATTATAACGTACTGCTGATAAAGCTATTTATGACTTTTGTTTTGAGCTGAGAATGGCTTTATATCAAGTATTTGATATAAAGCCATTCTAAGATTTACTGGCGTTATGGTGATGAGTTTATGTTTGGTTTGGAATAAAATGCGTTGATTTTAGCATTTAAATTACTTCATTTATCAGAATTTTGATATAAACAGATATAAATTGTTAACCTTTTTCTTTTCAGACAATCAAGAATCTGTTTTAAAATTTGAATGGCATTTTTTTTTTAATGTTTGAAACAAACAATACTGTTTCCTTTTCTAAATTACATTTCACTTAAATATTTCCTGAGTGACTCTTTCCTCATATAATATAAAGCATTTCTCATTATTGCATATTGATTTTGAGTTTTTTTTTTTTTTTTACATTGTGAAATGACTAGTTTGTTTTAGTCCTTTTGTTTAAGATGAATTTATGCTTCTAGATACTATATTGAGCATTAAAATTTTTTTTCTGGTATCAAAAACGTACAACTTATCAATTTATCACTAACTGTACAATTAATTTATAACTACTTTTTCACATTATTTCTTCGAGTAGTCACTTGCATACAAAAGTTACATGGTGGTATAACCAGTTGGTTTTCCTATTATCATTTAGGATTCGTTTATCTATCAATATACTATATTTCATGTTAAAAATGCCTTTCTGTACCACAATCGTAAAGACAAAGCGTGTTTGAACAATTTATCGCTATCTTTTCAAACACACATTATTTCTTCGAATAGTCTGTTCCATACAAAATAAAGTCATAAAAGGAACAAACCATGAGAACAGCATTGATTTTATTCTTCTGGAAAGTGTTGCCCGAAGCTATAGGAAAAGGTGTTTTAAAACAGTGACGAGGAATGTTGTATACCTATTGAAGGAAAAAGTATCGAATATTTTCCTTGGTGCATACCTCCGTCATTCTAACTCTTAAAAGAAAGAGGACCCGAAGAGATCCAAACTCAAAAAGCAATATCGTGTCAAATATTGCAGAAAACACCTAAATTCTAAAATATTTACTTCATGGTGACGAGAAAGAAGGGAAAAAAATATTCTGTAAACTCACTTTCGTTACTTCAGTTTGTTGGAGGCCTTTGGGCGATACGAAACACAGCAAAAACGAGTGCGGAAAAACAACAAAATAACGAGGGACTCTGAAGACGGTAGGGAAAAAAATTGGAAATCTTCCCTGAAGGCGACAATCTGATATACGGGAGAAAAAATCTCTCTTCAAGTAAGAAAATTTTCTTTGCGAGGTAATGATATATAGCTCTTCTTATCCACTCTATCAGAAATATGTAGAATATTCCGCGACAATATTTCTTTAATATTTAGTATGCGTGTTTCTCGGACAAATTTTCCCTAAGACGAGCCTATTTTTCCCTCTATTTTTATTTTGTTATCGCGTCATATAATATTCAAGATTAGAAGTAATTGATTGCGCTTTTGCTAGCTTCGATCTCAGACGACAACGATTTTTTTTTATTGAATAACATCCACTTTCCAGAAAACCGACGATTTTTTTTTAATGAAATTCAACGCTTTTTGATAAAGTAGTCGCAATGAATCAAAAATGCATGAAATATATTTACATATGCTTTATATTAAAAATTAGGAATCAAAATTAGATATTTAAATTAAAACTGGATAAGGATTTTTTTTTATATTCAGAAGTGTATTTAAGGAAAAAAAAATCACATCTCTTCAAAAATCAACAATATTTAATAAAATTCTATAAATGCAAAAATAGCACTAGATTAATCACATAATTTGTGTTTTATAAAATATATTTGACAGTATTATTGGTATATTCAATAGAATATATTGAAATAAATGTATATTGATTCAGTGTATACAATATATATGTTATTGTGTTGTCACTTATGGCACTTAATTTAAAAATTCATAGGTATTGAAACTTAACAGTAGGATATTAACTTGAAAATATAGATTCCAGTTTAAAAAACTTCTTCTATGAATACTTTTTTTAAATAATCAGCTCTAAAAATGCAAGTCCGAGTAATGCTGACTAAAACCGATTAAAATCAATTAGTTTTGTCCTAGAGCAGTACTCAATTTCATAATTTCTATACAATTATAGTCAGAAAGTATAATAGCAATTCTTTTTTTTACATTCTTAAAGTAAAATTAAAAATATATCGAATGCTTTAAAATGAGAGAAAAGCATAAATTTAAGAATACTTTTTTCGTTAATTTTCAGTTTTTCATTAATTTGAATTTTTAAAAATATAGTTTTAAACTTTAACAGCTAAATAAGTTGAAAATCTCATTTAAAGCTGTTAAACCTTAATGGTTTCAAACAAGAATTTCTTAGATACAGAAAATATATTATAATTTGGAAAGAAAAACTTATTTCGTTATGGAATAAGCAAAAAACAAAAATTATGCGCTTAAATCTTCAATGCCGCACCTGTTATATTATTGTTATGTTATATTATAATGAAAAGATTTCAAGAGTTTGGTCTAATTGATGAAATATGCAATTCAACTATAAATTTAGATATTTAAAACGATGATATGCTTATTTTTTTGTTTATTAATATCCCTGAAAAAAATCAAACTTAGAAACATAATGCTTTTTATTGCATCCATGTATGATAAGCGAATAAGTATTTTTGTATCAAATAAATATAATGTTTCATAAATTTCTGAATATAACGAAATCAGTTTTAGTATATTTCAATATACCGAAAAATTTCAGATATATTTATACATTTATAATACATGTAAAATTATTTCGAATAAAGGTAATATTATCGTAACTAAAAACAACTTTTTTGAAATATTTATAGTTGATGCACATTCTATTGCCAAAAACATTACTTCTAGAGAATATTACTCTTTCTAATTACAAGGATATTACAGGATTACTATTATACATACTATTACTGAAGGAAATGAAATATCATGTTAAATTCTTTCTAAAAATATTACTATGGCATTATGCTTTTTCAACAAAATTCAATTATCAATATCTTACATTACAGATTAATAATAGTAATAATATTTTAATTCTATTAACTTTTATTCAATTAAGGGTCATTAGTCATTAACGTAAATAAATGTGGGAATATTATGTTTAACAGTTTATGCCATGAGAATTTAAAAATAACATGAAAATTCTGAAAATAAAAAACAATAAATGCATGCTTATTCAGTTCTATAGATCGATAGCGAAAATTGAAAACATAACTGAAAATATATATAAAAATTATTAGAATTATTCATGCATTTATATTATTAGCATTTCAGAGTTTTAAAACGAATCAACAGTTTTTTAATAAATCTTCAAATTATTAAAACACCTGCGGAACAAATTTTTGTCTTACAGCAAGAAAACTATTTCGAACAACACTGTTGCCAAATTTTCTCATTTTGAAAACTCTTGAGTTACAAAGGCGAAACACATACAGCAGATATTAACATTAATCTTATTCATTCCTTATTATAGGTTGAAAAATCAAAAAATCAATGTCTATAGTCAATAAGTCAAAATAAAGAAGGAAAAGTGACAGCTTTAATTCATACGAATTTTGCTTTTTTTCTCCTAACCAACTACAAGTCGAATCAGAATGATGAAAGACGCACAAAACATTAGATTCAAAACATAAACGTATAAAAAATGAATAAAAAAAACGAAAACCAAAAGAATCGATATTAATACTTTGCATCCGTTTTTTTTTTTTGTTGTTGTTGCTGATTTTTTTAACTTCCTTCTGCATGGCGTGCCACGTCGCATTATATTATGCAGATGTGATCGAGAAAGATTGTGGCGTTTCTCATATGTTGCGCACCCACCACCCTTCCCCATTTCCGAACAAAGGATATTTCGCCTATCCTGTTGTTAAGATTATACGTAAATTTGTTCTGTTCCTTCTACATTGCTTTCCACCCCCTATTTTTTCTTTCTCTCTTTTCTCTGAAGACTACAAGTTCCTTCGCACGTTGCATCACTTTTTTTTCACTGCTCGGTTTCTCTTCTTAATGGGCAAAAAGGAAAAATGAGGCACAAGGAAGAACTCTACTTACCCGCGGGAAAGTAATATGTGGAAAAGAACATGAGTATGATGTTCATGCTGCTGTTGAGAGTTTTTGAAAATATAATCCGCCCTTTAAAAATGCGGGTTTATGCAAATTATCATATATGTGACACATATGCATAAAACATTAGACGAAATTGGTATCTTTGCTTTTGTATGTTGGTAAATTGATTCCAAAAATGTATATGTTTTTCTTATTCCATATAGGAATTTTTCCTCATCTTTTGTAATAATATTCTACGATACAGAGTTCGAATAGTCTATATGAAATCTCGATATTCTTTAATTTAAAAATTTATTTTGCATTAATATTCTTGGATATAGAGTCCAGCTGGCTAATACCTAACTAATATGGAGAGTAGGGGTAAGATTGCATAGAAAATGTTATTTAATGAAAGATAGTAAACATATTTTGTCCGTTTAAAAATTATATTTTGTAATATAATTATTTTGATTTATTGAGAAGACTTTACTTAGGAAATTTATTAAGAAATATGCATTTCATGATTTTTAATTAGATAATGTTAAAAAAATCTTGTTTTCCTTTCCACAATAATATTCCAAAACATAGTTTTAATTCTTTAAACAATTTTTTATAAGAGATCTTTTATTTAAGTGTCGAAAAGATCAGAAACTGAAGAGATTGTGAGCAACTAGTGAGCTCAATAAATCAAAGTCAAAATCGAACTCATATTTTTGATTTTTTGTTTATTCTTTTTAAATACTTTTGTTAACTCCTTTTTTATTTTTACAAAACTATATTTCTTTATAAAAATATTTCAGAAATATGCTTATTTACTTTTTAACACAATCATAAAACATTTCTTCAAAAAGAAATTGAATCACCGTCAAAAAATTGTGCACGTTTTGTTTATTTCATTACAAATATAAACAGAAACCTTCGACTTCAATTCGATTTTAAATTTTCTAAATTTATGACTACCTCTTTTCTTGCTAAAACTTCAGAGAAACACGAATACGTATTTATTTAAGTGATATACACAACAGAAAAACGATGAAGCAAATAGAAGACAAATAAACAAAGTTGTTAAATCCCGGAATATTTACCACTGATGTAGGCGAACCGAATATTCTGAATCTTTCCCTAACGCTATTTATATTTGAGAGTAAATAAATAAGATAGCTGAATAAAATCCGACTGAATATGAGCATTATACATAAATCTAATTTAACAGTTTTTTAAGAAAATTAATCCATTAAATCTCTTGGGAAATATTCAGAAACAATTTCTTTATTTTGAATATCCGAATGAGTTTCGCATTTTGAAAACTTTTTAGAGAAAATAATGAAAGAAATTTGTCCCAAAAAAAACTTATTTATTATTTTAAAAACTTGGAGTCTGTAATTTAACCAATTTGAGGAAAATGTTTTATACGTATTAAGAGTTTGAACAATAATCCTTTCTTACAAGTTTATAATCCATTTATATCCATTTAGTTGTAAATTGACTGGACAATTTTATTCGATAAATTTTTTTAAAGATTTGTTTAGAGAAGCGATTAATTTTTTCGGGGGGGGGGGG
>JAPMOQ010020855.1:5899553-5921704 GCA_026543055.1 Argiope trifasciata
TATATATATATATAATCTCTTGCTTATAACTAATGCTTTCATTATATAGTTTACTGCTGAATTGCATATTATTTATTTATAGCCAAACAATCGAAACATTCATAGGAAAGGAGGAAATGGTGCAATATTTATGACACACAAAACTAAAACATTAGAAATGTTTAATTTTAGGATTGCAAATTAACTATAATTAAACTGAGTTATGCCACTTTTCTTCCGATCTGGAATTCCCACTTAGTTGTGAGGCGTGATTTCCGACATGTTACTTCACTCTCCTACCAATATGACATCGTCCCGCTTGTCAACAGCCCGGAACTTTCCCACAATGCGCTTGATATCTGCCCTGGAGGGGGGGGGATTCCGAGCAACTGTTCTGAATGTCCTGATGACAAATCGTTAGATGATGTTTACTTTTCGCCCACCAGTACGATTTTTCTATCAATGAGTGCAAATGGGTTTGGTCTCGAAACACTGAAGTTATGGCGATTTTTACTTACTATTATTGAATGCATGAAAACACTGATGTTAGGTTGAAGTGCATGAACATGAAAGAAAAGAAGACTTTATTTATAGAATTGATGCATGCTTTCTAAAATTATCTGAAAAAAATGTGTATTAACACTTTATTAAAAACATAGTTTAGTTCCCTTTTTAGAAACATTTGCCTTGTAAATATCTCCTATATATTACAGTGGATGACAGGTAAAACTTGATTATTGAAATTAGAACCCTTGTTGAATCGTTACTTAATTTAAATTAATGTTATTATAAAAAAGAGCTGTCACTTAAATTATGTAGCAGCTCTTCAATAACATTTTATCTGAAATTTAGAAGCAATATCTATAAAAAATCACCAATAGTTTTTTATTTTATTTTATTTTTGCAGAGAATAAATTCCAAGTATTTTTCGCCCTATATTCTTAAATATATTTTAATACGAAAAAAAAAAATGGAATTCAAGCTAGCTCTTTTTTATTTTATATTCATAATTCTGTAAGTCCTAGTAAGTTCCAAATGCCTAGATAAATTTGAAAAAGAATGCTGCATGCAAATATTTCGAAAAATTATTAAGATAATGGAATAAATTTGCCTAGAATTGTTTAGTATTTGCTTTCAACTTTTAGTATCCAGTATTTTAATCTTTATTGAAGCTATACTATAATCATTTTGTAGTTATCTAATATGTTATTTTATAATGAAATTTTTTTAAATTGATATAAAAAACCTTTTACATTTCATCAAACTGTATGTTTGATGCCCGATAGAATTAATATCGATACCATATACGTAAGATAGAAATAATATCGATATTCATATCCACTAAAATTATTATTAAACAGGATTTTACATAAGATATTCATTTTCTGGTTATTTTTACAATTAATATCGATGGTACTGAATATTCTAAATACTTGAAAAATTGCTTTTTTTCTGTGCACTTTAGAAGCTTATTCTTTTTCAAACATTGGAGCCTTATAGCAATACTAAGTGATGATTTAAAAAAATATATACTTTGAAGGCACAAGCTGTAATTCAGAATCAGTCCATTTATCATTTTTTATGAAAAATAATGCTGTAGTACATAAATAAAATCACTTATCTAAATTTCATATTTAATTCCAAAATTAAATTTGGAATTTCCATTTTCAGATGTTACTAAATCATTTTCAGATAGGCTTAAAAAACGCTTAAAACGTCTGCATCTTTCTTTTCCCGAAAGAATGCTTTATGGCACGTATTATATCCGAACGCGCATCACGTTGGAAGTACATTCAGATTTAAACTAAAGCTCTAGGGCCAGGGCAGCATGGATCCTGAGTCTAAATATTTCATTGGTTATTCCTTTGGCCGAGAAATAATACACTATCTATACACAGAGGGCTCTCAAATGTGCTTTCAAATAAATAAAAACAAATGGCACGTGACTTAAAATTCTGATCAGTCGTGCCTTCTACAAAAAAACTCTTATTCTTCAATCCCGCGTGACATTGGAATAGTTTCCTCCGCGGATCAATATCGAGTATTGTCGCTTGGAACGTGTCTATTCTAAAAAACCATCGACATCAAAAACGCTTCGGGTCGAACGATATATTGAAATAAAGAAGAGAATTTGTGAGAAAAAGAAAGCAATGAAAAAAATACAAAAAAGAAAAAAAAAATCTTGCGCGCGCATGTTTTGTGTTTCTATTACCCAAAGAATATATTTCCTTCCTTCTTGGCCATTCGCAAATCGAAATACGATGACAGATATTCTTCAAGGTGGTTCCATCCATCTCACGCAACGCATGTTTACCACTTTTTTCGAATAATGCGTAGTGATGTTTCGGTTACAGCGTCGTGTTTGTTTGTTACTGAAGCTTTAAATGTGAAAGAAATTGGCACGTCATGAGGCTGTGCGTGTTTTGAGCAATTTCAGAAATGATACCTAATATATATCAGCGATATTTCCAATAAGTATCATGATGTAATAGAGTTATGCATTAAAAAGAATAGATCATCGTTATCCTATTTTGCATAATAGATGTTTTCTCAGTGGGGACTAATCGTATCCTAAAATCATTTTGGTTAAAGGCTGTTCTTGTTCTCATGATTACAGCTTATTACAATTTATTTAAAAATAAAATGGCAAATTTCTTGATATCTGCACTAATGCTCGTATTTTCTTCTGATTCGATAACCACTTATTGATTGTCATTTATTTGTTTTTATTACATGAATCAAGTAATTTACAGCCATTCAGGAAAGTTAACTTCATTCGAATATTAGTCGAATACAGTCGTGCTCTAGAATTTTATGTGATAATTTTCCAGCATTTCCATTAATTTAATGTCGATAAATTGGCTGGCCTGAGAAAATGAATTTAAATCATATATTCCAAAAAGTATCAAGATGAATAAAGTGACGCATTAACCATCGGTATTGATTTTACATAATAACGGGATACTCATAGGTGACTACGCCTATTGCAGTAACCTGAAATTACTGACTAAAAGAAGTTCTTGTCACTATTTTAGTTTATTTTAATTTATCTAAAACCATAAAAGAAAATTTGCTGTAAAGGTGCTAATGCTTACATTTTTTTCTGATTTATAACTAATATTTTATTACAATTTATTTTTATTGCATGGATCATGTTATTTAGAGCAGATGAGAAAAGAAATCGAGTATAATCGTGCTATAGATTTAAGTGAGTTTATACAGGTGTCTTGCGGCTTTTTTTCGTCGATGTATGCAGAGTTCGCACATGCAATTTTTTGTTCAATAGTCTTATAGAATATCCGTAAAATTTTCATTAGTTTAAAATATTGAAATTGATTATTTTGATAAAAGAAACTAAGCCAGATATAGGAGATAACATTAATGCTATAAGTGATTATATTTTTACTTATTCGTTCATTTTTGGGTTTTTTTTATAGTTTTATGACGTTAGTCATGTTATACCAAAATTTTCCTTTATTTTTAGGCAATTTCTTGATCCTATTTTGAAACATATTGTAGACTTTCAGTCAAAGCATTGGTAAAACTAATTGTATACTATTTCAAGCGACATTCATGTCTTATGGAAAATGTATATGCCCTTATAATTAAGCGTAAAGTTCCTTGATACAATCACTTTTTTCGTCATGCACGAAGCGTAAAAGAGTCTTAAAGTAAGTAGATACCAATCAATGTATCAATTGAGCTGTGTTCTGTTATGAACGTAAGCTTTTAAAACTTATTGATTAATAATCATAACATCTTAGAGAATTTTTCTAAATATTTAAACAGGCTTACTAACCCAATAGACAAGAATGACGATTATGGTAAATTCCGTGATCCAGCATTTATAATAATATAAGTCATATGGATTTAAATATACTGCAAGTGATGTGGAATGAAATACGTTCATTTTTGTTCATTCATCCTTGATATTTTTGTACTTGATATTTTTTCTGGAAATCTTGATATTTTTGTACTATTAAACCAATAAAAACTTCTACATATCATTGATTCTCATTTAAAAAAAATATGTGTATACATTAATTTTAATATTTCTTTAATAATATTGAACTCACAATGTAAATTTCTATCTCATGCAAACTAGGTTTATATTTTGAAATAGTTTTTTAATTTATTTACTTTTTTACTTAACTTTCTTTATACATATTATGGATATATTATAGGATGATTTATTTATTTAATTAGTGTGAGAATATCAGTATGCTGGTAAAGACAAATAATTGTAATTATGCCAGAATTTTTCCAGTGTGATTTTCTTAATTATCTTTAAACGTTGAGTAAAGATTGTAATATGAAAAATGAAATAATAAGGTTTTCTTTTAATATATGCATCAGAAGAAAAATTTGTTACTATTAAATTTAATAGCTACTCATTAAGAAAATCTTAGTTAATTAGTCTGAAAATAGATGATTACATGCGAATAAATAAAATGGTTCATACGAAATATCAGGAGATTAGTAATAGTAACATAGGAATATTAAAATTCTAACATGACTCAAAAAATTATTTTTCAACTAATTTATGAAGATAATGTTAAAAGCTGTGTCTCAAAATCTTAATATTTAATTTAGAACGATAACATGATGAATTATCCACGATTAAACTTGTAGATATCCTGATAATAAATAACTTATTCATGAGATATAGCTCAGGATGGCATATTTCAGTAGACTGAGTAGATAGTGCGAAATATATTAAAATATTGAAGGAACATATTTCGACAGTCCAAATTATATGTATTAAAACAACGTTGATATTAATTTATAAGATACACCAAGGGTACAAGACATGATTTCTGAAAAAACTATAAAGCGCGATACGTAGCTGAAATATTTTGATAAATGTTACAAAGAATAAAGGTGTCGATTTCATATTAGTTGATATAGTACGGAGCTTTTGATTATATTGCTAAAATCTCGGAATTTTTCTCACCATCAGAAACAAATCGTATCTAGTGAATCAGTAAAAAATCATTAATTTTTAATCAATGCACTAAATTGTATAGTCCTAATGCGTTGTATATACTCTTCACGCATTTTATAGTATAATTCTAATGTAATATTAATGTATAACTCCGATGAATTTCTATAGTTTATACTGATAGCATGTATTGCCCATGCGTAGCAAATGATTGAATAATGCATTGCTCATAAATATGATTGAAGTGATATAGGATCAAATATCTAGCTTGTAATTAAGAAGAAAAGAATTATAAAAAATCTAATTTTTATTTTAGAAATCAAATTAAACAAATTTTTTATTGTTATTATCTGTGTAGCACCATAAATATATTCATTCATTCTTAGTATTTTTAATATTAACTTCCATTAGATTAAATAAAAGAGCAAAATTTCTTTGAAACCCCTTCGTTATTATTTATTTTGTGTGTTTTCATGTTTTGAGCAAAAAAAATCATTAAGTAATCCTAAGTAATAAATGTAGTATGTCAAGTAATCATTAAAAAGTCATTCATTAAAGAAGAGAAAAGGCTATTATTTTGAAATTATTTCAAAGCAAACCATATTTTTGCAATTGGACAAAATAAACTTTAGTCAAAATTGTTTTTAATCTAAAAATAAAATAAAAGTCATAAATAAAAAAAATAACTATGTCTTTTTTTAAATAAAAGAATTTTTTTTAATGATGAATATCGTATCAAAATCGACAGTATAAATTATTAACACATAAAACTCAAATTTTTTATCTGATCTTAAAATAGAGTCATTCTTTTAGGCTCAAAATCCTGTTTTCCAAACAATAAATAATAAGAGTAGCGAAACTACATTTTCCTTCCATTGTTTATTTATTTTATCCAGCATCGAGGAAGGGCAGTCTCCAATATTTATAATGGCCGTAAGAAAAATAATATTTACTGTTTGAAATTATAAATACATAAAAAAAAACCAATCCTCGATAGTTATAACGATCCACAGTATAAATATAATTTTCTGACTTTGAAATAATGACAAACACTCATTATTATTAATCAAATTCGAAAAATATTATGAATAAAATATGAGTATTTGGATAAAGAAAAATATGTATAATTAAACTAAAAATGATCAGAATTAAAAAAAATGTACCTGTCGTGTAAATGCAAATTTTTATAGTTAAATGCATGAGAATGTCAGTATTTTAAACTCGAATAAATTAAGACCGGTACATGAATTTAATAATTTCTTTCAACGCTTTTTTATACAAGTACGTTCTTCTTTGACCCAAAAAGAAATCGAAAAGAATTTGAAAAGAAACCGAATCAAAAATCAACTTTGATATCATTTTTCTGGACAGTTTATTTTAATAAAGGATTTGACTGAAGCGGACCTAGCAAAGTGTAGCTTATTTACTTAAAGATAGTTTCCTATCACAAAATGAATGAAAGATTTGTGAAAGTTTCCAGCGACTGACTACAGAATAGATTAGAACACTTATAGAGGGAGACATTTGCAACATTAAAGAAGGGGTTCCTAGTCAGAAGTCTGAAAAATATATCCAGAACAAAGTAATTATTGGAATAAACTACTGAGTGTAGGATTTCAAAGAATAAAATTATGAGTTTGCTTTTGAGTGAAAGTTTCTTAAAAGGAGCGAGATTTCATTTTCTTTCTTTTTAGTAATGTAATATGCTGCAATGAGATAAAATAAAATCCGTGTTTTCTTTTTCTGTAGCCCTCTTTGAATTTGATATGCTTTTTCATCTGTGAGCTATTTACTTCATTTCACTTAGCTTCAACAAAGATGATATTTCCAAAGTAGTTTCTATTTTGTTACCGAAAATGTGATTTGGATTCAAATGCGATTTGGTTTTCTAGGAATGTGTTTAGCGATCAGTGTTTTTGGTTTACTTTTATATAGTTTTGAGTCAGACCAAATTCGTTTACGAGTAATTTTCCTTCTCGGAGAAGGATTGTATTTCTTTACACAAATGAAAGTTTTGATTTCCTTTTTGATTTTTATGTTACAAAGTACGCTTACTTTTTTGTATGATTGATGTTCCAATAAAGTTAGCATGATTTATTTCCAACATTTCCGAACTGGTTAAAAAATATTAGAATGCAAGTACATACCTTATTTCGTTTCAAAAATTCCTGCGAATAAAGAAACAATTTTTTTGCCGCAGTATAGATCGACTATTTTAGCGATGTAATCTAATGTATCAATTCAATTTGTTGTTTCATGATATCCTAAAATAATAATTGAGGGTAAGTATTTATTTTTGCTGAAGAAATTATTTCTATAAATTATAGAAATCATAGGCGACTTAAGTGCAATGAGCAGACTTTATATTTTTAGTAAATGGATTTTTACTGTTAACGTAATATTTTAGGCATTCTAGGAATGTATTTTAAAGCATTCAAATATTAAAGGAATTTACCGTTTTAAGGTTCTTAAAAAATGAAAAAATAAAAACATTAAAACAAAAATAAGTGTTAAGAAAGAGAAAGAGAGAGAGAGTATACAAAGAATGCAACATTTTTCAACAGAAAATAGATGGGAAATGTGTCAAGTTTAAAATCATTTGAGTTTCTGCAAAATTATTTATTGTTCAAATTTATTGTATTTATTACATTATAGTACAAATCATTTTCACCAGCTTAATTTTCAAAAATTATTGCTTCAACTTTGTTAACAATTTTATGATATAAACATGTTTCCTATGTTTAATCAATTGTAAAAGAAAATATTTTCTAAGATTAAATTTGAGATTTCTGAATGAATGTGAAACGATTCACGAGATACTACAAATAGTTTCTTTCATGATCATTCTAAAAGAACACCAAGTTTTATAATTCTAAAAGAATAAACAAATCTAATATACATAAATGAATATTTGTTTGTTCTAATTTTATATACTGTCATACCATTCATTCTATTTCGATATAAAATTGTAAAAGTATTGATTAATTGCACATAATATCTTTTCTTCCGGCGGCAGCAACGCACCGGGTACCAGCTAGTCTTTATTAAAATTGAAACTAAATTAACAAAGCAAAAAAAAAAACACCTTGTATTATATCACGCATGCTCAATGCATTAAGCCTAGCTATTTTCTGAGGCTTTATTTTTGGTTTCTCTGAAACAAGAGCGTTTACTTTTCTGAAATATTTATGAGTTTCATTTCTACTCTCGACCTCCAATTTCACCAGTTCGGCATTGCTTTTGTTTTGAGATGCCGTTAAAGGAAACAAATATAGAAGTCGTAGAACGGATGAAAGTAAAACAGAAAATAACGCAAACTCTTTCCGTCCAAAACCTATCAGTACTGGCGATCCTATCCGATTAGCTGGACATAAAAGCAAAATTGCGAAGAATTGGACCAAAGAAGAAAAAAAACAGTTGTTGTTATTTCCAGGTATAAAAGGAAAAGAACTTCGTAGACTCTCGAAAATCGCATTACCTAAAGAACTTGAAAGAAATACCAAAAATACAGGAGCAGAGAAAACTCGCTTTAAATCCAAAATTGTGTCTCTGTTTTGGTTATAATGTGTTTAAAAATTTTTTTCTTCCTATTTTTAAATTATACGTTAGTAATAACAAGGCATTCAAAAATAATTTAAGCGAAATTGAAGACCAATGAAAGAATTCTTTTCTTTAAAATATAACTTAAAACAGTAATCAAACTCCAACAAATGAACACTATTTTCAAACAAATATGCTTTCGAATTAAAAACAGTGTTTTCAAATTATCAATGTAAATTTTCCATTATCTAATATTCATATCAATGCTAAGTTAAAAGAACTCAAGAGCAAAGTTAAAGATCTAATGGAACCTGAGGATATCTAATCTGCATCTCATTATGCAATAGTAAATGTACTTTCTTCTGCTACTTTTGGAACACGCAAATAATTAAAAAAGTAATAAAAGACATCCACAAATCGGTTTCATAATATATGAAATATAAGGTATATGTGTTTCAAACTCAATAATCCTCATTTGTAATCTGTAATAAACAAGAAAGTATTGTATTTTTATTTTAATATTCCATAAAAGCAAGTTTAAAAAATATTGAAACTGTTAACTCTGCTATATGGAATGGATTCATTATTGTTTTACAATATCAGCAAAGAGTTTTGAGATTCATTAAAATAATGATTTTCAAACTAATGACTGTTGCACTGAAATCCCTTGGGAACAGAAATAATTTCGTTCTGATATATTCAAAAAAAGAGGTTTGGAATTTTATCATTGAAAATTAATACCGATAGAGATTATTTTGGTTATTTTTCATTGAACTAACAATCAAGATTACGTATTTTGCCATACTTTTGTAGGAATTAGAGTGGTTGCTTTGTGTTTATGTGAATCAGAAGGTTTTTTTCACTCTAATCCCTACGCATAGTTTTTAGAAAAATAACAGTTATTACGGATATAACATTACAGGCCACGAGATGAGGTTAAGCACGTGCGACGCTGGCTAGGAACTTAAATGGTTACCGTTTCGCTTCAGTTCTTAAAGAGGAAGAAGAATATTATTTGCAATTCAAGCTACTATTAAAATTAAATATATGAGTGCGGTTTCTTATTACGTCGCACTAGATCAGACTCAGCTCATAGTTTACAAACAATAAAGGGCATTCACTACACTTTATTCTTGTTACTTAGGCATTCTGTCACCACATTCTATAGAACCTCTATCGTTGCTTTCTGCATATCAAAGGAAATTGGAAAATCATTGCCCATTTGTTAAATTAATCTTTTTATGATATATAAAATAAAGTTGTGCAAGTTGAGACCAGGGAAGAAGTCTTATTGAGAAAGTACCCGAAGGTGATGTTTTGCTAAGGAATTTGTCACCTTGAGGTCTTAATGTGCTGCAGCGCTGGCTTTACGTCTAAAGATTTGCCCACTTATATCTTACTAAATTATACAATGCAACAAATTAATCAACATGATTTGTCTTCCTGACAGTTTTTATAAAACCTCTTATCAACCTTGATATTCTCTTTTATATAGATATGCTGTTTCTTTCTGAGCTACCGGTACACTAATTCGTTCAATTGCTATTTTGTAAGAATTCAATCAAATAATTAAAAAAAATTCTGCGCAAAGAATATTTCTGACAGTGTTTGAAATTTGATATTTGAAATACAACTTATTTTCCAAGAATGTTCAACCAAGGAGATGAATGTTCAACGAATGATAATAAATGGGATAAGAAATATGTACTCTATGTATCTGAGCTGGAATAAATTATTTCTGACCAATCGGGCAGTATAGTGATAATTGACAGAATCAGTTTACTTTTGGAAGAAAATTCGAAAAGTATATGATTGTAACATTTATGTGGTTTTAGAAATCAAGATTAAAATTTTATTTTTAACTAAGATTAAAATTTTATTTTTAACTAAAATTAAAATTTTATTTTTAACCAAGATTTTTTTTAATTTTCTGTATTTTTATGGGTTTTTCAAAAGTATTTTTTTATTTCTTTAAAATTTGTTTAATAGGCTAATGGAAGCATTTAATGAATATTTTTAAATAAATAATTTGGATAGATTATTTCTAGAATGATGTTAAAACCATATATTTAATACCTATTACATTTCCAATTACTTTCTTCCGAATTATTTTCTTAAATAATTTTTCCTAATTTATGCCTCTTTCGTCAAATTATTTACCACTAGTAAAAGCGGGAAAGACTTCATGGCTGTTTAAGTATAATCAGAAATTCATTTCAAAATCCTCTCGATTTGCATACACTCGAAATCAATAGCAATGAATGCCATTTCAGATCCGGCTTATTTCGGTAATTACATTAACAAATGCTATTGCTTGGCTTATTAAAATTCGTGCTGGATCCATTTTAGAGAGATGCTTCTCTTTCCTAAATTTCAACAGCTTTCCTATCGCAGTGTGAAAGATGTTGGGAGATGTTTATGAAACAAAATGAAAATGCATGAGGCAGCCAATGTTTATACTGTTCAGTAAATGATAGCATGTGTGTCTGAATGGAACCATAAATTCTTCTACCCGTGCTTGCACTAGATATTTATGAAAATTTGATATTTCGTGGTCGATCCTATGTAAATGTGAAATTTTATGCCAATAAGGAAAGATACTTGATTTTGAACTGATGAAGTTTATTAGCAAATATTTGAAATAAAATATTTTATACATATTAATAACATACTAGATTAATTTTAGACAATTTTATTGATTGGGTTGGTGCTTATATCCTATGGAATATTACATAGCGTACTCATCATAAAATTAGGAAACTTTGAAATATAATTATCAAAATATTTTTCAATTTCACCACTTGATTTCAATGTGTCTTGTTTCGTAATTATTAATTAATCAAGTGTAATTTCAATATAAAAAAAACTTGGAATTCCAATTGCTCGTAATCATTACAGATATTTATATTATTTGGAACTTCAGTC
The DNA here is from genome assembly GCA_026543055.1 of Argiope trifasciata. Classification (NCBI taxonomy): domain Eukaryota; kingdom Metazoa; phylum Arthropoda; class Arachnida; order Araneae; family Araneidae; genus Argiope; species Argiope trifasciata. The sequence continues at coordinate 5,910,940 of JAPMOQ010020855.1, forward strand.
GTTCATTATCAGTGTTGATAAAGTGATATTATTTGGGATTTCAGTTGCGCATAATCACTTCTAATATTGTTATATTATTTGAAATTTCAATTGCTCATAAACGCTGCTGATACAGTTATATTTGAGACTACAGCGTTGAATCACCACTCTTATTAAGAATTTAAATATAATTTGACATTGATTATGATCAGAAGTTAATTACTAAAGAAAAAAAATTATAATGCAAGCAATTGTTTGTGCATTTTATAGTACGATACATTTAATTTAGTCAATCGGTTATGATTTAAAACTCTGATACTTAAAATACCATCTATTTCTAGAAAGTTAAGAAGAATACAATTGGATTGTTTGAAAATAAAACTATGCTGAAGACGTTTCGAAATTATATGTGAATGAGTTGAATAATCCATGTGAATGGGAATAAATTTCAAAAGTCTGTACCTGTATGTTTAAGACATCCGATTACGTTAAAAACACTGGTTATTGACCACATTGGCGATTTTTTTCTTTATCGTTATTTCTTGTAGTTTAGACTTTGCTTTTTTCCAAAACAGTTTATCTTTTCTAGGAAAAGGAATGGCTAGGCTATCATTCAGGGTCACATATTTTTTTAGGTAAAATTTGTCTTTAACTTCAATTTTCTCAAAACTTTCATTTTCATAAAAATTCTTCACCGTCAACATGATAACTTAAAACGAGGAATTAACATAAAAATCTCAGCGTGTGGTTTAAATAAATGGACATTAAAATGAACCAAAACTTTTATTCTAGGTGAAATATTTTTTTTATTCATCTGTGTTTCTAGAAAAAATGAGTTGCGAATTTCGGGAAAAAATGTATATATGCGTATATTTTTACCCATAACTTCTTTGCATCTTAAGAGTTATCTTGGATTTTGACTCGTTTCATTCATCATATTATTCTATAGCTTGTGTACAAAGAAAAATAGCTATGCTGCATTACATTTTTGTGTAGAGTGCTAACCGTTTTGGTTTAATTTCCATTTGCATTTACTGCAAATTTTAATATTTCTCAAAATATATTATATTTTAGAATCATTTGCAGTATTTTGTAGTACAATTGACAATACATCTAAAAACCATAGTTTTAAATGCTTTTTTTTAAATCCAATTTCTCAAAAACTTCCTTTGAAAGTAATCGGATACTTTAAAGGATGAATAAATTTAAAATAATAAATTAATAAAATTAAATCATTAATATATTATATTTTTAAGAAAGTTATTTTAAGTGAGATGCAAATTCGATACGTTTCCGTCTCTGATTCGTGCCCCGAATGTGATAAAATAATCGATACCTAGGGCAATATCCAAAATAGTTTCCAAGTTCACTACGAAAGAGGTTCTGCGACATCGAGTTATCTTGCTCCCGTGTCGTAAACTTCCCTTCGGAAAGTATAAGAAATGTCGAAAAAGGAGAAACCGTCGTAAATCTAGAAAGTAAAAAAAAGAACTTACTTCGGTGTCGTCGGGCTAGAAATTGGTTAGAAAGATTTTCTCCTGAAATTCAAACAAAAGTTCCGCAGCAAAGAAGTAAAAAGCCAAAAATTCTTAAAGAGAAAAAGGAAGAAGTAATATTTGAGCTCCGCCCCTACTGAGCTTTCGGAGGTACATCTTCTTAGGGGGTGTCTATACCCCTGCTCTATCCCCCAAGGGTAGGACAAACTTGCACTTGACTTTACTGATTGGACTCAAAGAAATACAGAAGTAACGAAATCAAGAAATAAAACAAGTAGAAACAAAAAAAAATCCGTCTGAACTTTAGTCTTGGTTCTCTAAATTATTTCTCCGTAGGTCCAAAAAGCTTTGAAAAATAAAGAGAAATTTAGTTGGATAAAACCCTTGAGTGGAAAGTAAATGGTTGGATTCTGTTTACAGATATTCGAGAGTTTTATAATAGCATAGAAAGTCCGCCAGACGTGCTCAGAAACTTAAAGTTGAAGAGGACAGTTAAGCATTTAAACGCCTGTTATGCAATGTTTGGATTTAAAATAAATGGTTTCCAGACTTTTACAGTTTCAGTTACTTTTAGATAAGCTATATTTTAGAGCTTGATTCGATGGATACTAGTGTTATAAAGAAAGATTCCAAACGTTGCAAATATTCTACCTATTCTTCGCAGAATGCAATATTAAAAAATGATATTGTTATGACTCGAAACACAACTTTCGTTATGTTTTCAGAGCATCCATATTTATATGTAAACTTAAAATAGTTCCAGAGAATGATTCTTAATACATTCTTGGTTATTCATATCTCTGAATCCAATGTAGAATACAATGTCCTGTCTTTGCTTATCCCGAGCAGCCATATTATTTAACAATAAAACGTAAATCAAATGGTACATAACACTCTACAGGAAAACGGAACTTCGTATATGAAAAAACAAACACAAGTAGTCAAAATTAAATCATTATTTACCTAGTTTATCTTGAATCAAATAACATTTAGATCGTAAATTTGACAGGTTCTACTTCGCTTAGTAATGCAAAGTCCTGTCACGGACGCCAGATGTTATGATTCGGAACACCACTTTTGTTTCCGTAATCTGTTTATTTTGATCCAACAGAAGACAAAATTTCATGCTGCTATTTACAAAGATGATTGAAAATGATGAGAGTATTTACAGATGAAAATGCTTTAATGATCTAATGATTCGTACATCATGAAGATGAAAGAACGTAACGTATATAAAAACTCTATAAAGTAAACATAACATATTCTATTTAAATCAAAAGATATCAAATCAGTTTAAAGAACTTTTTTGCAAAAAATAGAAATAGCTCACTTTAATTTAAAATCAATTTCAAAACTGAAATGAAAAGTTATTTGAGATATTATTCAAAAGTGTATTGGTATAACAATTCGCTTTTGAATCAATTTTTAATAATAAAAAAATATTAACATTTTCAGAAATCTTTCTATTTAAAACCCAGCAATTCCCTGAATTCGATAGTTATCATTCAATAATTGTAATTAAAATCCTTTGCCACCCTGAAGCTAAACCTTCAAATAATTCAACAATCCCCTAGGAAATTTAAAATGTTGCTTCTACATAAAAAGAAACGAGTAATATTTTATTTATCCACAAAAAGTTCTTACTATGAATTACGAAGTATGTTGGAGAGTTTGTAAAAGGAAAGCCATCATTCTCTCTAATTTATTAAAAAGTATGAGTGGTTATCTCTAATATTGATACATCCTATAAAACGTAAATGACCTTAATAATGGGAAATTCTGTTTAATTTTAATGTACTATGAAAAATGATGCAGTGGATACGCTGCACCTTTATTGCGGAACAATGACTTCTGCATAAAAATAGTAAGCTACATTCTGGTGAACACTATTGATTTATGGCCCAGAAATTGAAGCTATTAATTCGAGTGAGTGTTTCAAGATCATAAAGGAGCACTGATCTTTAGTTTAATTGTTTGATGGTTCAGCAGAAAGTCATTCGAATCGATGAAATGCAATGAAAACTTACTTAAATTGACCGAGTGTAGGAATTTAATTGGTCCACATTCTTTGTAAAAAATTTTAAACAAAGATTTCAGTATTGCTTAATTTTTTTAGCTTTTTATTCAGATAAAAACTTTTAATTGCAATTACTTAATTTTTTGGATGATTTTTATTTTTTTATTTTCCCGCAATTTCGATATAAATTTGCATTAATAAGTGTAAAAAAAGAAGAAAAGTTTTAGGAAAATTAATTAATGAACACGATTATTGTTGCAAAATTAAATCTTCAAAAATAATTTTAATAATAATTCTTTATCAGAAAAGCTTTCTTATTCTAGCCAAAATTGTAGAAACTTTTTCACTCATTAAAATAATTATTTACAACAAGTTAACAAGGTGCCCTTTTTATTGAAACTGAATAAAAATTTTGCTTGCGAATAATTTAAACACTAAATTTACATAATTTTGTTTAGATATTTTTTCGTTTTACTGCAATTTTGCTATAAATTTGCGTTAATAAAAGTAGAAAATAGAAAAAGTTAATTAAAAAACACAGTTCTTGCTGCAAATTAAACTTTCAAACAGTAATTTTATTACTAATTCGTTAAAAGAAAAGTTTTCTTCTAGCCGAAACTGTAAACAACTCTATTAATAGTTAATTTGATTATTCACAATTCGTTAACAAGACGCACATTCCAAATATGACCTATTGATTTGTGCATGGCTAAAAGCATTTATTTCAAGTTAAACACTAAATAAAACGTTTTAGTTATGTTTCCTTCTGTTAGTTGCTTTAGTCAATCAACTCTCGGGAATATTGATAATGTTTAATTTGAACTAAATATTTTATTCTCAATTTGATATTCACAAAATATTTTTAAACATCAAATTGACATTTATTTTAATACCTTGACAACACTTACATTATATTGTGTGCACAAAAAATCATAAAGCAAACAAGCCCATTAGTATCAAAATTCTATTAAAAATTTAATACGACCAAATATTTAAATTACCATATAATTTTGGTAAAATAGTTTCACTTTCTGATTTCAATGTAAAATAATGATATAGTAAATAAAATATTTATTTCATAGCTTTCAACAGCAAAAATAAGAAACCATGCTATTAAATACTTTATGAAACATTGAAAATGATTTGTCTTGTGCAGCGAGTGCAGCAACGAAATTCAAGTTAAATTCCAAAATTAAAAATTACAAAAAAACTTACATTTAGAAAAAAGTTTCACAGCTAAATAGATAAGAGGAAAAAATTAATAGAAGAATACATTTTTAAAGTTCGAAGATTTTGTAAAAATCAAACCGGCATGATAATAGCTTCGAAAGTCTAGGTTAAATACCGCGATATAATTTTTCAATGAAATAAAATCTTAAATTTTCTCTCGGGTGCACACTTATAAATCCATAAGTGAATATGTGTAAAATTAAATGGTCAGAGTGTCAAAATACCCCACACAATTTATCTTCTATTATTCATTGAGTTACAACAAAATATCCGCCATAATGTTAACAAAAGCATTTGAAAAAATTAATGCACATTGACTATTTTTATTGTTAATTGCATATTACGAAATTTGCAGATACTTTCAATCTGTCAGCAATTCATTTTACCACCGAAGCCAAGATGCTCAGATTTTGCAAAATAAGTGATAAACAGTTGGAAATCTATCTTTTTCCCATACTAATGTCATACCATAGAAGCACACAAATATTGTACAATACCGTATGACTTTAATCAATACTGTTTAATATTGTGGAATATTGTTTAATATCACGCAATGTTGTAAATTATGGTGCAACAATCTGTGCTATATGTGTATTCACAAAGATTAAAGGGAAACAAAGCATCACAGTTCCTTCGAAAAAAAGGTGAATTCATAATTATCGAAGAAATTTATTGGTTACCATTAACCAAATTATTTCCCATTTGATTTTCTGCATTTCATCATTTACTGTATCATAATAACACAGATTTCACGCGTTTTTCTAAACATTTTATATTTCTGCGCATCGTTATTTCAAAAAAATTTCTTTTGGTTTTCGAAGTTGAAAACCCTTGTAAATTGTTTAATTTCATGATCATTTCTTACAGATTTGTAAATTATGTTGATAGTTTTCTTTCTACTGGAATTATTTTGGTATTTAATAAAATTTCTGTAATATGCTCATCAAACATTCAGTAACCAGAATGGTTACGGAGAATGACAGCAGAAAGTATTCAGTTTTGTTAGAAATATTTTTAAATATCTAGTTTTCGATGTCTAATTTGTAAATTTAATTTTATAATGTGTAAAATTGAATTATTAGTATATCAAGATACTCTAATTATTCAGCATACTAATATTGAGCATATTATTTTAACAAGATATTTCAATATTTGCTATATAGTATAATGTCTGAATATAAAATCTTTCTTATTCCCAAATAATTAAGGAAATTCCTCAATAACTTTGTTTATTTTCTAAAAAAGTACGAATTGGTGCAGGAAACTTGCTTCTTTAGAATTTTTTTAAAGATGATTAAGGAAATACAATTTGCGTATGCAAATATCTAGTGCAAACGCTTGTAAAGTTTATTTGAGTAACAGTTTTCTTCACTTTCTAACACTTTCATTTACAATTATTTGCAAAAACATTTTGAAAAAAAATAATAGAAGTATTGATCGTATTGCTTTATTATCTTGCATTTTGTTTTATTATTCATAATCTTTACATCTTATTATCAAATTTTATAATAGTTTTTTGATTATTAATCATTTCCTAATTTCATCTCACGTTCTCTTATTAATAAATCTTTTATCACTGATTACAATCTCTCTAACATTGTTAAATGGTACTGGTTACACTTTGTCTTTGGATAAAATATTACCATGACATCTCATAGCAACTGCAGCATTTTATCTCAATTTCAACCCATTCATCGATCGAGAAAAAGAAAACTAATATTAATTCATTTCATCAAATATGGGGGCAAATTCAGGTCAAAAACAACAATACACTTTCTCCCTAACAATCGGAAGAGAGAGTTAGTTGTATTCTTCAGCAATAAATAAGGCAGATACTATGTTCTCGCGGGACATGGAAGTGACACTTTAGTTGCCGCTTCCATCAGATACAGGTGATGACAGCCGAAGAGGAATGAAGTAAAAAAATATAGACACTATTATAGTTCGAGGGTAAAAGAAATTATAGGGAACAGCAATAAGAATGCGGGGCGAAAGTAAATAGACTTGGCATTAATCCGGTATTCTTGCTGTCTACAGACTTGCAAGAAGAATGTAGAGCAATATATAATATTTATGCCATGAAACAATATATTATTTTCACAGAAGTTTGTGGCAAAATATCTGAAAAAAATAAGAAAAGGAATGATTTGCTACTGAAGAAATATTGTTTATTAAATTTCCCAAGCAGCATTTCTTTTTTTGTGACGTGTAAAAAAAGAAAACTTTTCTTTTTGATGCACTTATATTGATTAAGGTAAAAAAAAGTTTAATGCAATATTCTTAAAAAATAGTAATAATTTATCAAAATATTCTTGCTCACTATTTACTTAAAAAATATTTGGTTAAGATTTTTCATATTTTCCTTCTACTTCAAAATGAATAATTTTTAATACTTTTACCGACCATATGTTTGATTAAGTACTCGTGTAAAAAATATATTTAATAATCAGCTTGAGTTGTTCTTATTTGCTTAAATAAAAAGTCTTCAAGTCTAAAAAAGCTATTCTTCTTTTCTTAATAGTCATCCGTTTACATACCTGTGTTGAATAGATTTGGAATAATCAGCTTCTGTTGTTTTAACTGTCTAAATGAAAGATTTTCATGTCTAAAAACGTTATTCTTCTTTTGATAATAATTATCTGTCTGATTACGTACGTGTGTGGAATAAATTTTGAATAATCGGCTTGAAATGTTCATATCTGTCTAAATAAAAGTCTAAAAGATTTGTTTCTACTTTCTTGACTCTTGAAGTCTAAATATTTTGTCTTCAGGTCTAAAAACGCTATTCTACCTACGATAATAATCATTTGCTTGATTACATACTTGTATGGAATATATTTGGAATAAACAGATTGAATTGTTCATATTTAACTATATAAAAGGTCTTCAAGTCTAAAACGTCTATTCTTCCCTTTATAATAGTCATTTTTAATTACATCTGGGGAATATATTTGGAATAATTGGGTTCGAATGTTCTTTTTGCCTAAATAAAAGGTTTTCAAATCTAAAAGCGCTATTTTTCCTTTACTAATATTTGACGAAGAAAAATTTAATAGACATAAAACACACTTAGTACATGACTAATAAAGTACAACTACATAAATTATTAAAAATCCAGAGATTAAATGCTTTTGGGAAATTTATTTTTATAGACTTTAGAATTTTTATGTAATCTGCTTGAAGACGAAAGGAGGAAATAATTTAAATCTACAAAAACGAGAACTGAAGTGGAATGAAAACAAGTAACAATTAAAACTTGCATTCTTTCACCCCTTTACTTCTCTTTTCAATTCTTTTGTGAAAACTTCCCTTCTTAGTTCCTTCAACTATTTAAACGTAATTCAGAATGTCACAGTTTTTCTCCTGTCGTAAAAAATAAATGTCTCGAAGGTGAAAGGAGTGTGAAATTTCCACTGAAATCAGGAATTCCAAAGTTTTTTCAGTTATAAAATTTAATGAATAATATTTGGAGAAATAAATTGTTTTGCCAAAAAATTTCTATAGAAATACTAAACAATTTGTTTAAATGTCATTTAACAGCATGTGAAATATTTCATTATGACTAACATATACATAAAAAACATAACACATTTTTTATAATAAAATGAAACGATCAATGAAATATCAATAGTTTCTTATCAAATATTAGCAAATTTAATAGTTGAACTTATGAAAGCGGACAAATATTTTTTGAAAAAGCATGTATCGCAGGAAATAAAACACATTAGTATACATTATATATACTGATACACACACACACATATATATATATATATCGTCAAACCTGGGGAAAATATAGAGAGAAAAAGTGTATGATAAAGCTTTTTTAATACCAATTAATTAAAAATTTAAAAGAAAAATTATTCAAATTTTGAAAATATGATGACATTGATAGAACACAATAGATATATTACCGAATTAGAAGTTAAATCTGTAATAATCACAAATTAAGGAATGTTTTATATAAATAAATCTTCCATGAATTTGATATAAGATTTTTCGATAGTAATTACATTGAAGATATTTGTAATTTTTAATTTGATAAAAGCTACATTGTTCGACAATTGATATCGGCATCCTATGTCTATTTTTATATTCTCGCCTTTTTCAAAGTTTTGGTATTTTAATAAATTATTTAGAATTACAAAATTATTTTTCATCGGTTTCTTCAGATTTTCTGAACCAGATTCAAAAGGCTCGCTCCATTTTTCTTAACGGAAATTATATTTTTGATATCATCTGCACATTCTGATATTTTAATTTAAAAAATTGGGGGGGGGGTGTATTTTATTATTATCTATTATTATAAGAGAATTAAATCACTGTTGAAAAATGTTGGTGTGCATAAAAATATCATCAATGACTCTTCTTTATTCTCATAAACTTAAACAGTTTAAATAAACATATTTTGAGGATAATTCATCTGAATAAACAACCTTCTGTTTCAAGACTGGTTTTAAAGATGGATAGGAAAGGGCATTCAAATAATTATTAAATCACCACGTAACCAATACAGAATGCATTTACTAAATGAAAACGAAACAATTATTTCTTTTCAATGAGCTAATTTTGATGGAAAAATACAAAATAATGATACGTTGTCTCTATTTCATATTAAAGACCCATTATCAAAACTTCTTTGATACATTCTGATAAAAAAATTGATCATTCTCCTTTCCAAGATCTTAAATACGAATTATCTGCGTATATCAATTCGATTAAAATAAAGACTGCATTCGCAATTTGTCTAAATAGCTTAGAATGGATATTTTAATCTGATTATGGGGAGTATTCTTAATCTCACTTCATTTTTACATTCCATAAAACACTAAATCTGTCTTACCTATTAAACTTTAACGTTTATGGCTGGAATCATCAGACATAGATCTATAAGTGTTCGGATTAAATTCAGACAAATTTGAGTGTACCCAAGTCTGGTGCACTTTAATTTTTTTTAGAAATAACGCAAGTTCGGAGCATTACTTTAAAAATGCTCTAAAAATGATTGCTTGATCACATTAAATTTTCATAAATTTAAATAAAGGACAGATGTACCAAACCTTTTAATTTTAAAATTAAAATCCGTTATCACGACTTCATAGAAAGTTTAAAGCATGTTTTCTTTTAGAAAGGAATAACCAACAGTATGATCATTTCTTGTTGGGAGCTAAATTCCATCATTAAAATTTGTTCCACTCACTTTTACGTACGTCTAACTTAATTCTTAACCAATATTTACTATTGTCGATTAAAAGTTAACTAAAGAGCATAATGAAGCAATGGAATTCGGACAAAGTATATTAGAAATTTATTTCCAGCTCTTAAACACAGTTACATCATCTCCTCAAACCATGATATTCAACTCTAATTGAAATATCCGGCTCTGGCCGCATCCCTAAATGCCTTAATTTTGGACTTCATTGTGGGAATCTGAAGTATCCGGCATTTACATCCTCGGAATTGGCGTTTCCGCAGCCATTTCTCAAACAGCCTGTAGCTGAGATAACACTAGAATTGCTCTGCCTGTAGCTCAAAACGCTTCAGCGAATTGGGTCGACTTAATTCACTTAAATTGGAATAGCATCTCGACCGAAGAAAGAGAGTGTATTTAATTTATGCATGCTTGTCAGTATTTCTCATTCAAAAAACAAGAATACACTCAAAAATGAATGGAATTTAAAATGGAATTCCATTAAAAGTATCCCCAAACTATATATAGATTAAATTAATTCCTATAAATCATTTTCATAAAAAAGTAAATAAATGAATAAATAGAAACATGGAATTTTTAGTTGAGGTTTAATTGTTCTTTATAATACAGATAATGTAATTCTAATTTAAAGCTTATATTGTAATATAATTATGAGTTTTTATGGTTTTCTGTTGGTTATGCAGGTTTAATATGATTTTTATACTGAAATGATAAAATTTTAAAAGCTGATTCATTTTAAAATAGGCAATCACCTTTATTGAAACTTATTATTTGGAAAAATACATATTTAAGTATTTATACACAGCCAGTTATTTACTTTATTGAATATAT